>JAHHZJ010002480.1:0-44631 GCA_021437245.1 Aegilops speltoides
CATCGCCCTGCCATCTACCACCACCGCTTATCCGCCACGCTTGAATCCGTATCCATATACCACAGCTGCCATATACCACCACGTTGCCATATACCACCACCATATATGAGTGGTTAGTCATGCCTTTTTGGGTTAACTAATGCACCTAGTACTTTCATGAGATTAATGAGCGAAGTTTCGTGCTTTCATTGGACGATTTGTGGTAGTCTATTTTGATGATATCTTGATTTATAGCAAATCTTTGGAAGAACATTTGGAACATTCGTGCTGTTTTTAATGCTCTCTGAGATGCACGTTTGTTTGGTAACCTTAGGAAGTGCACCTTTTGCACCGGCCAAGTATCTTTTCTTGGCTATGTTGTTACTCCACGAGGGGAATTGAAGTTGATAAAGCCAAGATTGAAGCTATTGAGAGTTGGCCGGCCAAAGCGGTCACACAAGTGAGGAGTTTCCTTGGCCTCATTTGGTTTCTATAGGCGTTTTGTGAGAGATTTCAGCACCATTCTGCACCTCTCAACGAGCTTACAAAGAAGGATGTGCCTTTTGTTTGGGGTACCATACGGGAAGAAGCCTTCACGGTGTTGAAAGATAAGTTGACACATGCTCCTTTACTCCAACTTCTGATTTTAATAAGACTTTTGAGCTTGAATGTGATGCTAGTGGAATTGGATTAGGAGGTGTGTTATTACAAGATAACAAACCTGTTGCATACTTTTCGAAAAATTGAGTGGGCCTAGTCTGAATTACTCTACTTATGATAAAGAATTATATGCTCTTGTTAGGACTTTAGAAACATGGCAACATTATTTATGGCCCAAAGAATTTGTTATACATTCGATCATGAATCTTTGAAACATATTAAAGTCAAGCTAAACTGAATCGTAGACATGCTAAATGGGTTGAATTCATTGAGACTTTCCCTTATGTCATTAAACACAAGAAGGGTAAAGAAAATGTTATTCTTGATGCATTGTCTAAATCGCTATACTATGCTTTCACAACTTGACTTCAAAATATTTGGTTTGGAGACCATCAAAGATCAATATGTGCATGATGCTGATTTTAAAGATGTATTGCAGAATTGTAAAGAAGGAAGAACATGGAACAAGTTTGTCATTAATGATGGATTTGTGTTCGTGCTAACAAGCTATGCATTCCAGCTAGCTCCGTTAAGTCTTTTTGTTGTTGCGGGAGGCGCATGGAGGAGGACTAATGGGACACTTTGGCGTGAAGAAGGAGGGCGTACTTGCTACACATTTCTTTTGGCCAAAGATGAGGCGGGATCTTGGCGCTTTATTGCTGCTGCACTACATGTCAAAAAGCTAAGTCACGACTCAATCCTCATGGTTTATATATGCCTTTGCACTGTACCTAGTGTTCCTTGGGAGGATATATCTATGGACTTTGTTTTAGGTTTACCTAGAACAAAGAAGGGAGGATAACATATTTGTTGTCGTGGATAGATTCTGAAAATGGCACACTTTATACCATGTCATAAAAGCGATGATCTTGTCAATGTTGCTGATTTGTTCTTTATTGAAATTATTAAGCTTGCATGGTGTGCCAAATACTATTGTTTCAGATCGTGATACTAAATTTCTTAGCCACTTTTGGAGATGTTTATGGGCTAAGTTGGGGACTAAACTTCTTTTTAGTACTACTTGTCACCCCAAACTGATGGACAAGCTGAAGTAGTCAATAGAACATTGTCTACTATTCTTAGGGCTGTTCTAAAGAATAATAAGAAAATGTGGGAGGAATGCTTGCCTCATATTGAATTTGCTTATAATCGTTCATTGCATTCTACTACTAAGATGTGCCCTTTTGAAATTGTGTATGGTTTCCTACCTCGTGCACCTATTGATTTGTTGCCTCTTCCATCTTGGAGAAGGTTAATTTTGATGCTAAAACGTGCTGAATTGATTTTAAAAGTGCATGAGTTAACTAAGGAAAACATTGGCGTATGAATGCTAAATATAAACTTGCTGGAGATAAGGGTAGAAAACATGTTGTGTTTGCACTGGAGATCTTGTTTGGTTACATTTGCGTAAGGATAGATTTCTGATTTGCAAATCAAAGCTAATACCACGTCTTCTGCTGGTCCTTTAAGGTGTCTGAGAAAATAAATGATAATGCATATAAACTTGAGCTGCTGCAGATTTTGGGGTTAGTCCACTTTTAACATTGCAGATTTGAAGCCTTATTTGGGTGAGGAAGATGAGCTTCCGTCGAGGGCGACTTCATTTCAAGAAGGGGAGCATGATGAGGACATCAATACCATTGTTATACCCACAGCCCCTCTTTACATATCTGGGACCAATTACTAGAGCTCGCGCCGTCAATTAAATTACCGGTACTTTCGTTTCTTGGTAATGATTTTAATGTTCATGAGAATATGATGCTGCCTAAATTGGATACATTTGTTTTGCTTACAAATGAAGGGCCTAGCTTGGAGAAGGATGAACATTGGAGCAGAACACGCATGGAGATGATGGCATGCATGAGGGGATCAAACGGAGTTACAAGTGATGATTTCAGGATTTTGAAGCCACCATAAGGAGTGCATGAAGCCTTGGACAGAAATATACAAGATGCCACTTCATAATATTAGTCCATAGGCTATTCTGGAATCTTCGTCACCTTATTATTGAGGCGAGGCCATGTAATTTCGAAATACTTAAGTATAGGCTATTTTTAGAGTCCGTATGTGTGGGGAAACAAGAGATAGGGTTGGTTTGGACCCCACCCTCGGGGCCACGAAATTCCTCCTCTTCCCCCATATATACAACCCTTAGGGCACCGTTTAGACTTTGGGTTTTGTTTAGATCAAAAGTTACGCCATAGCTGCAACTTGGCGTGCCGTTTATGTTCAGCGACCGGACAAAGCGTCACGAACCCCACCTTGATAAATAAAGCTTTCATCTTATATTACTTAATATCAGTTGCAATCTCAGTTTCTTGCTTGTTCTTCGTTTGCTCGCGAAATAGACCCTCGTGAGTCGAGTTGATGATGCTCCGGCGTGGTCAATAACCTCTCGGAGTTAGTTTAGCGATTGCTAAAGGCGGCGTCCTCGCACGCTCGTAGTCGGATCGTCAAAGTCGACTTCCACCAAAGCGAAATCCACCATCTCATCGAAAGACGGGACACCTTTGCCTCTATCACGTTCTATGGCAGTCCTTGAAAGTACTTCATTTTCTTGTGCGGTTTTTGCCTGATTGCCCCAAAATTTCTTGTCCTCTATAGAGGAGATATCGTTTCCACATATATATTGACCGATGCTAGGTATGCCCTTTTGTTCTTGGCTTTCACGCGCGTGAGTTACAGCATTCCATCCGGCGAAAACAAGGAGAATAACGCATATAGCCGCTGGATTTTCTTCAATTTACGGCCAAATGAGATTGCCCGGATCATAGAGCATCTGCGAGAAAGGTGCGTTTGTCCCTACCGGTGGGCTAGTGTCTATAAGCAACATAATCTCTCGAATTTCCTTCAAAGGAAGTGCCAATGGGTTGAAACTTATGCGAAACCAACGGCGAATGATATTCTTTGTCTTCGGGGCCAAAAGTCTGATTAAGGCCGTATTTTAGGGTACTCTAGGCCTCTGGCGCAGGCAGCGAGTATTTTTCTGGATTCATGCGCTCGCCGTGAGCAGTTGAATACTTGTGAGTTCGACACGGACTCGAATGACAAAATTATGACCGTTTTAGTGAACATCTCTCCATTCTATGGCGGTCCTTGAAAGTACTTCATTTTCTCGTCGCATTTTGCTTGATAGCCAACATTTCTTGTCCTCTATAGAGGAATATCGTTTCCACATATATATTGACCGATGCGGTATGCCCTTTTGTTCTTGGCTTTCGCAGCGTGAGTTACAACATGCCATCCGTGAAAACAAGAGAATAACGCATATAGCAGCTGGATTTTCTTCAATTCTGCCAAATGAGATTGCCGGATCATAGAGCATCTGCAGAAAGGTACGTTTGTCCCCAATAGGGGGGCTAATGTCTATAAGCAACATAATCTCTCAAATTTCCTTCAAAAGGAAGTGCCAATGGGTTCAGAAACTTGTCTAAAAAACAGCGACGAATGGTGTTCTATGACTTTCAGGGCCAAAAAGTCCTGCTTAAGGCCGCATTCAAAAGGTACTCGGGCCTCTGGCATAATGAGTATTTTCTGGATTCATACGCTTCGCCGTGAGCCGTTTAGTACTTGTGGGTCCGACCACGGACTCGAATAACAAAATTATGACCGTTTTAGTGAACATCTCTCCGTTCTATGGCGATCCTTGAAAGTACTTCATTTTCTCGTCGCTTTTTGCTGATAGCCCTAACATTTCTTGTCCTCTATAGAGGATATCGTTTCCACATATATATTGGCGATGCGGGTATGCCATTTGTTCTTAGCTTTCCGCGTGAGTTCTGACATGCCATCCGGTGAAAACAAGGAGAATAACGCATATAACTTGCTGGATTTTCTTCAATTCTGACCAAATGAGATTGCCGGATCATAGAGCATCTGCGAGAAAGATACGTTTGTCCCTACCGAGGGCTAATGTCTATAAGCAACATAATCTCTCAATTTCCTTCAAAGGAAGTGCCAATGGGTTGAAACTTATGCGAAACAGTGACGAATGATATTCTTTGTCTTTCGGGGCCAAAAGTCTGATTAAGGCCGTGTTGAGGTACTCTAGGCCTCTGGCATAGCGAGGACTATTTTCTGGATTACATACGCTCGCGCGAGCAGTTTGAGTACTTGTGAGTCGACACGGACTCGAATGACAAAATTATGACCGTTTTAGTGAACATCTCTCCATTCTATGGCGGTCCTTGAAAGTACTTCATTTTCTCGTGCATTTTGCGTGATAGCTAACATTTCTTGTCCTCTATAAAGGAGATATCATTTCCACATATATATTGACCCGATGCGGTATGCCCTTTTGTTCTTGGCTTTCCGCAGCGTGAGTTACAACATGCCATCCGTGAAAACAAGAGAATAACGCATATAGCGCTGGATTTTCTTCAATTCTACGGCCAAATGAGATTGCGGATTATAGAGCATCTGCGAAAAAATGCGTTCGTTCCTACCGGGGGCTAATGTCTATAAGCAACATAATCTCTCGAATTTCCTTCAAAAGGAAGTGCCAATGGGTTCAGAAACTTGTCTAAAAAACAGCAACGAATGGTGTTCTATGACTTTCAGGGCCAAAAAGTCCTGCTTAAGGCCGTATTCGAGGGCACTCCGGGCCTCCTAGCACAAGCGGGGGTATTTTGAGTTCTTCGCGCTCCCATAAGCGGTTTGAAATACTTGTGGGTCCGACACAGACTCCGAATGAAAAAATTTTGACCATTTTAGTGAACATCTCTCCATTCTATGGCAGTCCTTGAAAGTACTTCATTTTCTCGTGCGGTTTTTGCCTGATTGCCCCAAAATTTCTTGTCCTTTATAGAGGAGATATCGTTTCCACATATATATTGACCGATGCCAGGTATGCCCTTTTGTTCTTGGCTTTCACGCGCGTGAGTTAAAGCATGCCATCCGGTGAAAACAAGGAGAATACGCATATAAGCGCTGGATTTTCTTCAATTTAAGGCCAAATAAGATTGCGGATCATAGAGCATCTGCGAGAAAACACGTTTGTCCCTACGGGGCTAATGTCTATAAGCAACATAATCTCGAATTTCCTTCAAAGGAAGTGCCAATGGGTTGAAACTTGTTTGATACCGGTGACGAATGATATTCTTTGTCTTTCGGGGCCAAAAGTCTGATTAAGGCCGTGTTGAGGGTACTCTAGGCCTCTGAGAATAGCGAGGGAGTATTTTCTGGATTACGCGCTACTTGCTTGGCAGTTTAGTACTTGTGGGTCCGACACGGACTCCGAATGACAAAATTATGACCGTTTTAGTGAACACCTCTCCATTCTATGGCAGTCCTTGAAAGTACATCATTCTCTCGTGCGCTTTTTGCCTGATAGCCCCAAAATTTCTTGTCCTCTATAGAGGAGATATCGTTTCCACATATATATTGACCGATGCCAGGTGTGCCCTTTTGTTCTTGGCTTTCACGCGCGTGAGTTACAACATGCCATCCGGCGAAAACAAGGAGAATAACGCATATAGCCGCTGGATTTTCTTCAATTCTGACCAAATAAGATTGCGGATCATAGAGCATCTGCGAGAAAATCGTTTGTCCCTAACAGGGGCTAATGTCTATAAGCAACATAATCTCTCAAATTTCCTTCAAAAGGAAGTGCCAATGGGTTCAGAAACTTGTCTAAAAAACAACGACGAATGGTGTTATATGACTTTCAGGGCCAAAAAGTCCTGCTTAAGGCCGCATTCGAGGGCACTCCGTGCCTCCTAGCGCGAGCGGGGAGTATTTTCTGGATTCTCGCGCTCCCCGCGAGCAGTTTGAGTACTTGTGGGTCCGACACGGACTCCGAATGACAAAATTATGACCGTTTTAGTGAACATCTCTCCGTTCTATGGCAGTCCTTGAAAGTACTTCATTTTCTTGTGCGGTTTTTGCCTGATTGCCCCAAAATTTCTTGTCCTCTATAGAGGAAATATCGTTTCCACATATATATTGACCGATGCTAGGTATGCCCTTTTGTTCTTGGCTTTCCTTGTGCGTGAGTTCTGACATGCCATCCGGTGAAAACAAGGAGAATAACGCATATAGCGGCTGGATTTTCTTCAATTCTGGCCAAATGAGATTGCCGGATCATAGAGCATCTGCGAGAAAATGCGTTTGTCCCTACCGAGAGGCTAATGTCTATAAGCAACATAATATCTAATTTCCTTCAAAAGGAAGCGCCAATGGGTTGAAACTTATGCGAAACCAGCGACGAATAATATTCTTTGTCTTCGGGGCCAAAAGTCTGATTAAGGCCGTGTTGAGAGTACTCTAGGCCTCTGGCGCCAGCGAGGTATTTTCTGGATTACTCGCTCGCGCGCGAGCAGTTTAGTACTTGTGAGTTAAACCGGACTCTGAATGACAAAATTATGACCGTTTTAGTGAACATCTCTCCATTCTATGGCGGTCCTTGAAAGTACTTCATTTTCTCATGCGCATTTTGCTGATAGCCCCAACATTTCTTGTCCTCTATAGAGGAATATCGTTTCCACATATATATTGACCGATGCGGTATGCCCTTTTGTTCTTGGCTTTCCGCAGCGTGAGTTACAACATGCCATCCGGTGAAAACAAGAGAATAACGCATATAGCGCTGGATTTTCTTCAATTCTGACCAAATGAGATTGCGGATCATAGAGCATCTGCGAAAGATACGTTTGTCCCTAATAGGGGCTAATGTCTATAAGCAACATAATCTCTCAAATTTCCTTCAAAGGAAGTGCCAATGGGTTGAAACTTGTCTAAAAAACAGCGACGAATGGTGTTCTATGACTTTCGGGCCAAAAGTCTGCTTAAGGCCGCATTGAAGGTACTCGGGCCTCTGCTGCATAGCGGGGTATTTTCTGGATTATATGCGCTCGCGCATGAGCCGTTTAGTACTTAATGGGTCCGACCACGGACTCGAATAACAAAATTATGACCGTTTTAGTGAACATCTCTCCGTTCTATGGCGGTCCTTGAAAGTACTTCATTTTCTCGTCGCTTTTTTGCACGATAGCCCCAACATTTCTTGTCCTCTATAGAGGAATATCGTTTCCACATATATATTGACCCGATGCGGTATGCCATTTTGTTCTTAGCTTTCAGCGCGTGAGTTACAACATGCCATCCGGTGAAAACAAGGAGAATAACGCATATAGCCTCTGGATTTTCTTCAATTCTGACCAAATAAGATTGCGGATCATAGAGCATCTGCGAGAAAGTGCGTTCGTCCCTACCGAGAGGCTAATGTCTATAAGCAACATAATCCCTCAAATTTCCTTCAAAAGGAAGTGCCAATGGGTTGAAACTTGTCTAAAAACAGCGACGAATGGTGTTCTATGACTTTCGGGGCCAAAACTCACCTTAAGGCCGTATTCGAGGGCACTCCGGGCCTCCTAAGCATAGCCGAAGTATTTCTGGATTCAGCGCTCACGCTTGAGCTCTTTGAGACTTGTGTGTCCGACCACGGACTCTGAATGAAAAAACTTATGACCGTTCTAGTGAACATATCTCCATTCTATGGCAGTCCTTGAAAGTACTTCATTTTCTCGTCGCTTTTGCTGATAGCCCCAAAATTTCTTGTCCTCTATAGAGGAGATATCGTTTCCACATATATATTGACCGATGACAGGTATACCCTTTTGTTCTTGGCTTTCCTGCAGCGCGTGAGTTACAACATGCCATCTGGCGAAAACAAGAGAATAACGCATATAGCCGCTGGATTTTCTTCAATTCTGGCCAAATAAGATTGCGGATCATAGAGCATCTGCGAGAAAATACGTTTGTCCCTACGAGAGGCTAATGTCTATAAGCAACATAATCTCTCGAATTTCCTTCAAAAGGAAGTGCCAACGGGTTCAGAAACTTGTCTAAAAAACAGCGACGAATGGTGTTCTATGACTTCAGGGCCAAAAACTCCTGCTTCAGGTCGTATTCGAGGGCACTCTGGGCCTCCTAGCACAAGCGGGGAGTATTTTCTGGATTCTCGCGCTCCCCGTGAGCAGTTTGAGTACTTGTGGGTCCGACACGGACTCCGAATGACAAAATTATGACCGTTTTAGTGAACATCTCTCCATTCTATGGCAGTCCTTGAAAGTACTACATTTTCTCGTGCGGTTTTTGCGTGATTGCCCCAAAATTTCTTGTCCTCTATAGAGCAGATATCGCTTCCACATATATATTGACCGATGCCAGGTATGCCCTTTTGTTCTAGGCTTTCCGCAGCGTGAGTTCAGCATGCCATCCGTGAAAACAAGAGAATAACGCATATAGCGCTGGATTTTCTTCAATTCTGGCCAAATAAGATTGCCGGATCATAGAGCATCTGCGAAAATGCGTTTGTCCCTACCGAGGCTAATGTCTATAAGCAACATAATCTCGAATTTCCTTCAAAGGAAGTGCCAATGGGTTGAAACTTATGCGAAACCAGCGACGAATAATATTCTTTGTCTTCGGGGCGGAAAGTCTGATTAAGGCTGTATTGAGGTACTCTGGGCCTCTGGCGCCAGCGGTATTTTATGGATTCATACGCTTTCGCGCGAGCAGTTTGAGTACTTGTGGGTCCGACACGGACTCCGAATGACAAAATTATGACCGTTTTATTGAACATCTCTCCATTCTATGGCAGTCCTTGAAAGTACTTCATTTTCTCGTGCGCTTTTTGCCTGATAGCCCCAAAATTTCTTGTCCTCTATAGAGGACATATTGTTTCCACATATATATTGACCGATGCGGTATGCCCTTTTGTTCTTGGCTTTCCGCAGCGCGTGAGTTACAACATGCCATCCGGCGAAAACAAGAGAATAACGCATATAGCGCTGGATTTTCTTCAATTCTGCCAAATGAGATTGCCGGATCATAGAGCATCTGCGAGAAAGATACGTTCGTCCCTACCGGAGGCTAATGTCTATAAGCAACATAATGTCTCGAATTTCCTTCAAAAGGAAGTGCCAATGGGTTGAAACTTGTCTAAAAACAGCGGCGAATGGTGTTCTATGACTTTCGGGGCCAAAAGTCACCTTAAGGCCGTGTTGAGGCACTCGGGCCTCCTACATAATGGCGAGTATTTTCTGGATTAGATGCGCTTGCACTGAGCTGTTTAAGTACTTGTGTGTCCAACACGGACTCGAATGAAAAAAATTATGACCGTTTTAGTGAACATCACTCCATTACGATGAGGACATCAATACCATTGTTACACCCACACCCTGCTTTGCTATACATCTTGGACCAATTACTAGAGCTCTGCATGCAACTAAATTACGGTACTTTCGTTTCTTGGTAATGATTCTAATGTTCATGAGAATATGATCTTTGCCTAAATTGGATACATTTGTTTTGCTTACAAATGAAGGGCCTAGCTTGGAGAAGGATGAACATTGGAGCAAGAACAAGCATGGAGATGATGGCATGCAAAGAGGACAAGAATGGAGTTACAAGTGATGATTTCAGGACTTTGAAGCCACCATAATGAGTACATGAAGCATTGGACGAAATATACAAGATGTCACTTCATAAATTTCGTCGGAGGCTATTCTAGGTGCTGCGTCACCTTATTATTGAGCCAGGCCCATGTAATTTCGAAATACATTAGTATAGGCTATTTTTAGAGTCCGTATGTGTGGGGAAACAAGAGATAGGGTTAGTTTGGACCCCTCCACCAAGGGCCACGAAATTCACCCCTCTTCCTCCATATATACAGCCCTTAGGGCACCGTTTAGACTTAGGGTTTTGTTTAGATTAAAAAGTTACGCCATAGCTGCAACTTGGCGTGCCGTTTGTGTTCAACTGACCGGACAAAGCGTCCACAGAACCCACCTTGATCAATAAAGCTTTCATCTTATATTGCGCAATATCCAGATTGCAATCTCAGTTTCTTGCTTGTTCTTCGTTTGCTCATGGAAGCAGACCTTCGTGGTCGAGTTGATTGTGCTCGGCGTGGTCAATAACCTCTCGGAGTTGGTTTAGCGATTGCTAAAGCGCGGCGTCTCGCATGCGTTAAGTAGTCGGATCGTCAAAATCGACTTCCACCAGCGAAATCCACCATCTCATCGAAGGCGGGACACCTTTGCCTCTATCAAGTGGTATCAGATTTCCAGGTTGCTCGGTGAGATTTTACGAGTTTTCGTAGTTTAGATCGAGTCTGTTCTTCATACCTATAGTCCACGAAAAAGCCAAAAAAATTAGGGTTAGTTTATCCGTCCGAACCAATCGAGCCTTTGCATAATCTTTTACGTATTTGCTTTGTTGAATTGGCGGTTGCATCGTCGTGTCAAGTTCTGGTCTTAGCGTCTAGTCTTTTAGAGTTTGAGTTACATTCACGAGGTTGTCGCGTCGCCGCTGCCATATACCACGCCACATATTCACATAATCCGAATCCATATCGCCACCACATATCCGCTGCCATCCGCCCATCCAAGTCCACCGCAACATATATCCGCCACGATCAAGGTTCCACAGTTCATCTCCGCCACCGATCCGAGTTCCACAGTTCATCTCCGCCACGGTCCTAGTCCGAGTCCGATAATTGTTGCATTGTTCTCGATTTCCGGATCACGCGATACTCAGTCGTGTGACACAGGACTCCCCAACTTCCAAGCCATCGCGGAAGAAAAATAGTTCGGTTTCAAAAAAAAACTAAATGCAGGAAAATTCTGGCTAGGCAGTTTTAGACCATTTGTAGACTTTTCGAAAAAAATTTGTTGCAGACAAAAAAAAAAAAAAAAAAAGAGGACAAAAAGTGCAAAAAAAGGAAAAAAAGAAAAAAAATTCAGAGTGTGCTCCTCCTTGTTTCACGTGCAGTGCCGTGATTTTGTTAGTGTTCTAGGCTCGCGTCTCTAGCGGTCTAGCCTAGGACCCGACCGCAATCACCGTCGTTGGCGTCTATTCAACTTTGCATCTCTGAATTGATTATTCTGACCTTTTTGCTACCATATTATAAAAGCCTTCAGCTCCACATACATCTCGTCGTGCGTTTGACTCTCCACGGCAATCGCTCTATCAAGCTTTGAGAGTTTGACTACTAGCGGTTGCGATCACCTACTTCTTTGGGTAGGCGGTAAAATTTGAGATTTGCTTGACGGGTTTGTGATACACCACCACCACTTTTTAGTAGTTTTGATAGAGGCAAAGGTGTCCCGTCTTTCGATGAGATGGTGGATTTCGCTTTGGTGGAAGTCGACTTTGACGATCCGACTCTGAGCGTGCGAGGGCGTCGGCATATATGTCGCTAAACCAACTCGAGGTTATTGACCACGCGAACACGATCAACGACCACGAAGGTGCATTTCCTGCGAGCAAGCGAAGAACAAGCAAGAAAGCTGAGATTGCAATCTGGATATTGCGAATATAAGATGAAAGCTTTATTGATCAAGGTGGGGTTACGTGGCGCCTTTATGCAGTCGTTGAACACAAGCGAAATGCTGCGAAGTTGCAGCTATGGCGAACTTTTAATCTAAACAAAACCCAAGTCTAAGCGGTGCCCTAAGGGCTGTATATATGGAGGAAGAGGGGTGAATTTCGTGGCCCTTGGTGGAGGGGTCGAAGCGAACCCTATCTCTTGTTTCCCCACACATACGGACTCTAAAATAGCCTATACTAATGTATTTCGAAATTACATGGGCTGGCCCAATAATAAGGTGTGTGAGCACCTAGAATAGCCTATGACCGAATATTATGAAGTGGCATCTTGTATATTTCGTCCAAGGCTTCATGCACTCATTATGGTGGCTTCAAAGTCTGAAATCATCACTTGTAACTCCGTTCTTGTCCCCCTTAGCATGCCATCAACTCCATGCGTGTTCTTGCTCAATGTTCATCCTTCTCCAAGCTAGGCCCTTCATTTGTAAGCAAAACAAATGTATCCAATTTAAGCGACATCATATTCTCATGAACATTAGAATCATTACCAAAAAGCGAAAGTACACAGTAATTTAGTTGGCGTCTTGTGACTCTAGTAATTGGTCCGTATGTATAGCGGTAGGGGCTGTGGGTGTAACAATGGTATTGATGTCCTCATCATCCTCCCTTCTTGAAATGAAGTCGTCCTCGCGGAGCTCATCTTCCTCACCCAAATATGGCTTCAAATCTGCAATGTTAAAAGTGGGACTAACCCCAAAATCTGCAGGCAGCTCAAGTTTATATGCATTATCATTTACTTTCTCCAACACCTTAAAGGGACCAGCGATGCGTGGCATTAGCTTTGATTTGCGCAAATCGGAAATCTATCCTTACATAAATGTAACCAAACAAGATCTCCGGTGCAAACACAACATGTTTTCTACCCTTATCTCCAGCAAGTTTATATTTAGCATTCATCGCTCAATGTTTTCCTTAGTTAACTCATGCATTTTAAAATCAATTCATACGTTCTTTAGCATCAAAATTAACCTTCTCCGAAGATGGAAGAGCAACAAATCAATAGGTGCGAGGTGAAACCATACACAACTTCAAAGGGCACATCTTAGTAGTAGAATGCAATGAGCGATTATAAGCAAATTCAATATGAGGCAAGCATTCCTCCCACATTTTCTTATTATTCTTTAGAACAGCCCTAAGCATAGTAGACAATGTTCTATTGACTACTTGGTTTATCCATCGGTTTGGGGGTGACAAGTAGTACTAAAAAGCAGTTTAGTCCCCAACAGCCCATAAACATCTCCAAAAGTGGCTAAGAAATTTAGTATCACGATCTGAAACAATAGTATTTGGCACACCATGCAAGCGAATAATTTCACGAAAGAACAAATCAGCAACATTGAATGACATCATCGCTTTTATGACATGGTATAAAGTGTGCCATTTTGAGAATCTATCCACGACAACAAATATGCTATCCTCCCTTCTTTGTTCTAGGTAAACCTAAAACAAAGTCCATAGATATATCCTCTCAAGGAACACTAGAGTGCAGAGCAAAGGCATATATAAACCATGAGGATTGAGTCGTGACTTAGCTTTTTGACATGTAGTGCAGCGAGCAATAAAAGCGCTCAACATCCGTCTCATCTTTGGCCAAAAGAAATGTGTAGCAAAATCGTCCTCCGTCTTCTTCACGCCAAAGTGTCCCATTAGTCCTCCTCCATCGCCTCCTGCAACAACAAAAGGCGAGCGGAGCTAGCTGGAATGCATAGCTTGTTGTACGGAACACAAATCCATCATTAACGACAAACTTGTTCCATGTTCTTCCTTCTTTACAATTCTGCAATACATCTTTAAAATCAGCATCATGCACATATTGATCTTTGATGGTCTCCAAACCAAATATTTTGAAGTCAAGTTGTGAAAGCATAGTATAGCGACGAGACAATGCATCAGCAATAACATTTTCTTTACCCTTCTTGTGTTTAATGACATAAGGAAAGTCTCAATGAATTCAACCCATTTAGCATGTCTACGATTCAGTTTAGCTTGACTTTTAATATGTTTCAAAGATTCATGATCAGAATGTATAACAAATTCTTTGGGCCATAAATAATGTTGCCATGTTTCTAAAGTCCGAACAAGAGCATATAATTCTTTATCATAAGTAGAGTAATTCAGACTAGGCCCCTCAATTTTTGAGAAAAGTATGCAACAGGTTTGCCATCTTGTAATAACACACCTCTAATCCAATTCCACTAGCATCACATTCAAGCTCAAAAGTCTTATTAAAATCAGGAAGTTGGAGTAAAGGGCATGTGTCAACTTAGCTTTCAATACCGTGAAGGCTTCTTCACATGCGGTACCCCAAACAAAAGGCACATCCTTCTTTGTAAGCTCGTTGAGAGGTGCAGCAATGGTGCTGAAATCTCTCACAAAGCGCCTATAGAAACCAGTGAGGCCAAGAAACTCCTCACTTGTGTGACCGTTTTGGGCTGCGGCCAACTCTCAATAGCTTCAATCTTGGCTTTATCAACTTCAATTCCTGTGGAGTAACAACATAGCCAAGAAAAGATACTCGATTCGATTGCAAAGGTGCACTTCCCAAGGTTACCAAACAAGCGTGCATCACGTAGAGCATTAAAAACAACACGTAAATGTTCCAAATGTTCTTCCAAAGATTTGCTATAAATCAGTATATCATCAAAATAAACTACCACAAATCGTCAATGAAAGCCGTAAAACTTAGTTCATTAATCTCATGAAAGTACTAGGTGCATTAGTTAACCCAAAGGCATGACTAACCACTCATATAATCCAAACTTAGTTTTAAATGCTGTTTTCCATTCATCTCCCAATTTCATACGAATTTGATGGTATCCACTCATAAATCAACTTTGGAGAATATTGTAGAGCCACTCAATTCATCAAGCATATCATCTAGCCTAGGAATAGGGTGGCGATAACGAATAGTAATATTATTGATGCCTCTACAATCAACACACATCGTGGCGTACCATCCTTTTTCGGCACTAGAATAATAGGAACAGCACAAGGACTAAGGGATTGGCGTATATAACCTTTGTCGAGCAGCTCACATACTTGCGCATAATCTCCTTCGTCTCCTCTGGATTAGTGCGGTATGGTGCGGTTGGGTAATGATGCGGGAATTAAGTCAATTTGATGCTCAATCCCTCGAATAGGTGGTAATCCGGTGCTTACGTCTTGTGGAAAAGCGTCGGTGAACTCTGCAAAATGTTAGTGATGGCGGGGGCAAAGAGGAAGGCACGTCCTCGAATGAAAATAATGCCTCTTTGCACACAAAAGCATAGCAAATAGATTTGCTAAAATCTAGCTCATCAATATCAGATTTGGTGGCAAGTAAACATGCACTTTTCAATTTAATTTGAAGCAACAGTAGATGGTTTATTATTAGGCCTCATGTGTTGCTCAAATTCTTTTGCCACAATCTGATTTTCACTCTTATTTTTCTCTGTTTTGCTTTATTAGCTCTATTAATATCATCTTTCAAAATGGACTCAGGAGTCATAGGAAGCAAAGTAATATTTTTATCCTTATGAACAAGAGTATCTTGATTGTTTCTACCATGGTGTCTGAAATTTTATCAAATTGCCATGGTCTACCAAGTAACAAGGAACATGCTTGCATAGGTACCACATCACAATCAACATAATCAGCATATGTAGAGATACTAAAATGCACACGAGCAGATCGTGTTACCTTCACCTTGCGCTGTTGTTGAACCATTGGATGTAGTAAGGATGTGGATGTGGTCTTGTGGTGAGAGATAGCTTCTCCACCATCTCCATGCTAGCCAAGTTGTTGCAGCTCCCTCCATCTATGATGGCCTTGAATAGAACGTTCCTTCACAACTCCTTTGTATGGAACAAATTATGCCTCTGATTTTGCTCAGCTTGTGTAACCTGCACACTCAAAACACGTTGAGCAACTAAACATTCATACTGTCGGCATCTTGGCAGCCATGTATTGTGTCTCATGATCAGAATCATCTCCACCGTGTTCCTCATGTGTAATAAGAGCCAAAGTCTCCTCATCATAGTCACTAAGCGGACTCATACCCACCATCCTCGGTAGCAATCATCACCGCTGAGATTTGCATTCTCTCATAAAATGTCCTCTTCCCTTACAATGACGACAAATAATATCACTTGTGTGCCTGTTGGCGCCATGGAAGAAGAAGAGCTCTGTGCAGGGCGGCGGTGTGCTCTTGGCGGATAGTGGTGGTTGTGCACTGCTTTCTTGTATCACGGTTGGAGGTGGCACCTAAAGGAGGTGATGGTGCGGTGGAAGTAGATGATGCGCGTGGTGTCCACGATGAAGGTCGACTGCGAGAAAAGTTAGTGCGGCGCCAATGCACATCGATCACTGCACTTCACGTTCAGCTTTACAAGCAAGATGGAATAAGCGAGTGATATTATTATAATCCTTATAGTCTAGAATGGTGCGAATCTCTCTATTTAATCCACCGGAAAGCGTGCAAGCATAGCTTCATTCTCCTCAACAATACCACATCTAATCAAGCGGTTTGTAATTCACGATAGGCGGAGGTGTCGATCTTCGATGAGATGATAACTTATCGATTTGGTGGAAGCGACTTTTGATCCGACTACAAGCGTTGACGTTGATAATAGGTGCTAAACCAACTCGAGAGGTTATTGATAGCAGCGGAGCACAATCAACGACCCGAAGGTCTATTCACTGCAAGCAATCAAAGAACAAGCAAGAATATGATAAAAGCAATCAAACATATTGCAGTATGTAGTGAAGTATTGATAAAGGTGGGGATCCGTGTAAAGCGGTCTTGAGTGCAGTCGTTGGACACAAGCGAAGTACGAAGTTGCAATGGCTAACTTTAACTAAACAAATCCCAAGGAAAAAGCTACTAGATGGATCTACTTATATAGGAGTAAGGGTGATGAGGACATCAATACCATTGTTACACCCACAGCCCCTGCTTGCTATACATCTTGGACCAATTACTAGAGCTCGCATGCATCAACTAAATTACCGGTACTTTCGTTTCTTGGT
The DNA here is from genome assembly GCA_021437245.1 of Aegilops speltoides. Classification (NCBI taxonomy): domain Eukaryota; kingdom Viridiplantae; phylum Streptophyta; class Magnoliopsida; order Poales; family Poaceae; genus Aegilops; species Aegilops speltoides. The sequence goes on from JAHHZJ010002480.1 coordinate 17,041, forward strand.
AATGATTCTAATATTCATGAGAATATGGCTGCCTAAATTGGATACATTTGTTTTGCTTACAAATGAAGGGCCTAGCTGGAGAAGGATGAACATTGGAGCAAGAACCAGCATGGAGATGATGGCATGCGCAAGGGGACAAGAATGGAGTTACAAGTGATGATTTCAGGACTTTGAAGCCACCATAATGAGTGCATGAAGCCTTGGACGAAATATACAAGATGCCACTTCATAATATTCGTCCATAGGCTATTCTAGGTCTTCGTCACCTTATTATTGAGCCAGGCCATGTAATTTCGAAATACATTAGTATAGGCTATTTTTAGAGTCCGTATGTGTGGGGAAACAAGAGATAGGGTTAGTTTGGACCCCTCCACCAAGGGCCACGAAATTCACCCCTCTTCCTCCATATATACAGCCCTTAGGGCACCGTTTAGACTTAGGTTTTGTTTAGATCAAAAGTTCGCCATAGCTGCAACCGGCGTGCCGTTTGTGTTCAACGACCGGACAAAGCGTCACAGAACCCCACCTTGATCAATAAAGCTTTCATCTTATATTACGCAATATCCAGTTGCAATCTCAGTTTCTTGCTTGTTCTTCGTTTGCTCGCGAAATAGACCCTCGTGGTCGAGTTGATCGTGCTCGGCGTGGTCAATAACCTCTCGGAGTTGGTTTAGCGATTGCTAAAGCGGCGTCCTCTGCGTTCGTAGTCGGATCGTCAAAATCGACTTCCAAAGCGAAATCCACCATCTCATCGAAGGCGGGACACCTCTGCCTCTATCAAGTGGTATCAGATTTCCGAGGTTGCTCGGTGAGATTTTACGGTTTTTACGTAGTTTAGATCGAGTCATTTCTTCATACCTATAGTCCACGAAAAAGCCAAAAAAAATTAGGGTTAGTTCATCCTATCCGAACCAATCGAGCCTTTGCATAATCTTTTACGTATTTGCATTGTTGAATTTGCGGTTGCATCGTCGTGTCTAGTTCTTTGGTCTTAGAGTCTAGTCTTTTAGAGTTTGAGTTACGGTCATAAGTTGTCGCCCGCCGCGCCCGCCACCACCACCGCTTATTTGCCACCTTGAATCCGTATCCATATACCACCACGCTGCCATATATCATCACCATATCCATATCCCTTGCATATTAGGTTTGTTTTCGGGATCCATCTAGTTTTCCGATTCGTGTTTCCTTATGCGAGTAGGTTTGGATTCAGCAATCTTTTGCCGTCGTAGAAGAGGTTGGTTTCCAAAAAAAAAAAAATTCTGTTTAGGCCCAAAATTTTCCAAAAGCATACGGGATAAAAATTTTCGGCTATCCTATTTTAGGTGTTTCTAAGCGTATTGAGCGATCGCCGTTATAGAAAGTTTTTTGACCCGTTTCAGTTTTGGGTCGAGGCGTTCGAAAAAAAAAAAAAATTTGGTCGAAAAAAATTTCGTGCCCATCCTGTCGATTTGACACAGGAAGAGTTTTGAGACACTCGCCATTATAGTGATTTTTAGCAAAAAAAAAAAAAAAAAGCGCAAAAAAAAAAAAAAAAAAAAAAAAAAAAAAAGCGAAAAAAAAAATTTGAGTGTGCTTTTCCTTTGATTACGTGCAGCGCCGTGATTTTGTTAGTGTTCTAGGCTCGCGTCTCTATGCGGTCTAGCCTAGGACCAGCCATGATCACCGTCGTTGGCGTTTATTCAACTTTGCATCTCTGATTTGATTATTCTTGACCCTTTTTGCTACCATATTATAAGCCTTCCCAGCTCCACATACATCTCGTCGTGCGTTTGACTCTCACAGCAATCGCTCTATCCAAGCTTTGAGAGTTTTGATTACAGCGGTTGCGATCACCGCTTCTTTCTTGGGTAAGCTGGTAAGAATTTGAGATTTGCTTGGCGGTTTGTGACACCCACCACCACCTCTTGTTAGTAGTCTGTAGGATCATATTCTTGTGTGTTTCTATTGCTGCTAACCATGGTAGGATCACAATCCGATGAGGCTGATTGGGAGAACATGATGAACAAACAGCTACATGATAAATTTCAGCAAATGATGAGTGGACAGGTGCAAGATGTGGTAAGCAGTTTGAGGCCATGGAAGATAGATGGCATTGAGAAGGCGTTTGAAACAAAGCTTGATAGCAAGTTTGATGAATTGCTGCGCGTTTTCCACAACCACGCCGGCTGCACCTATCGCACCTCTGCAGCGACAACAACTCGCCCCCTTCGAATCGGTATGGGCCGAGCTCGGCGTGTTCCTATTGAGCAGGACAAAATTCTGGTGCGGCTGCTCTGCTGTTGGTGCTTCTTTGGCTCCACTCTCTGCTGCTCTTGGTACAAGCGAGGATGATGATTATGTGGGAGATTATGAGGATGAGGTTGATCAACATCGAGAACTACGTGCAACCACCAGCACCACAACCACGGTCGTCCACATGCAAATAATGGCAATGCTAGGGCTCCCCTCAGTGCGAGATCATGACCATCTCCTAAACTGAAATTGAATATTCCACCATTTGAGGGTAGATATGTTCTGATATATATCTTACTTGGGAGTTAGAAACTGAACAACGATTTACATGTTTACAATATCACGAGGAGAGGCGTGTTCTGCTGCTTGTTTGTGCTTTCACTAGCTTTGCATGTGTTTGGTGGTGCGAACATTGTAGATTATATCCTGTTCGGCTACTTGGGCTGCTTTGAAAACTGCTATGCGTACTCGTTGGGTTCCACCATATTATCAACGTGAATTACTTCAAAATTGCAGCGTTTAAGACAAGGAAAAATTATGTAGAAGAATATTATCGGGAATTACAAACTGGCTTGATTAGATGTGGTATTGTTGAGGAGAATGAAGCTATGCTTGCGTTTTTGGGTGGATTAAATAGAGATTGAGACCATTCTAGACTATAAGGATTATAATAATATCACTCGTTTATTCCATCTTGCTTGTAAAGCTGAGCGTGAAGTCTTGGATCGGCGAGGCATTGGCGCGCACTAACTTTTCTGGTCGACCTTCATCATGGACACCACGTGCATCATCTACTTCCTTTGCACCATCACCTCCTTTAGGTGCCACCTCCAACCGTGATACAAGCGAGCACAACCACCACTATCGCCAAGAGCACACTGCTTTGGGCCTGCAGAGAGCTCTTCTTCCATGGCGTCAGCAGGGCACACAAGTGATATTATTTGTCGTCGTTGTAAGGGAAGAGGACATTTTCGAAAGAATGCAAATCTCAGCGTGTGATGATTGCTCTTGAGGATGGTGGGTATGAGTCCGCTAGTGACTATGATGAGGAGACTTTGGCTCTTATTACACATGAGGAACACGGTGGAGATGATTACGATCATGAGACACAATACATGGCTCTGAAGATCTTGTGGTATGAATGTTTAGTTGCTCAGCGTGTTTTGAGTGTGCAGGTTACACAAAGTGAGCAAAATCAGAGGCATAATTTGTTCCATACAAAGGGAGTTGTGAAGGAGCGTTCTATTAGCGTCATCATAGATGGAGGGCTGCAACAACTTGGCTAGCATGGAGATGGTGGAGAAGCTATCTCTCACCACAAGACCACATCCACATCCTTACTACATCCAATGGTTCAACAACGGCGGCAAGGTGAAGGTAACACGTCTTTGTTAGTGTGCATTTTAGTATCTCTACATATCTGATTATGTTGATTGTGATGTGGTACCTATGCAAACATGTTCCTTGTTACTTGGTAGACCATGGCAATTTGATAAAATTCTGTACACCATGGTAGAAACAATCGGTATACTCTTGTTCATAAGGATAAAAATATTACTTTGCTTCCTATGACTCCTGAGTCCATTTTGAAAGATGATATTAATAGAGCTAATAAAGCAAAAGCAGGAGAAAAATAAGAGTGAAAATCAGATTGTGGCAAAAGAATTTGAGCAACACATGAAGCCTAATAATAAACCATCTCTGTTTTGTACGAAATTAAATTGAAAAGTGCATGTTTACTTGCCACCAAATCTGATATTGATGAGCTAGATTTTAGCAAATCTATTTGCTATGCTTTTGTGTGCAAAGAGGCATTATTTTCATTCGAGGGCGTGCCTTCCTCTTTGCCCCCTTTGTCACTAACATTTTGCGGGAGTTAGTTGGCGTCTTTCCACAAGGCGTGCCCAGGATACCACCTATTAGAGGATTGAGCATCAAATTGACTTAATTCGGTGCATCATTACCAACCGTGCACCATACCGTACCAATCCGGAGGAGGCGAAGGAGATTATCGTCAAGTCACGAGGCTGCTCGACAAAGGTTATATCTGCGAATCCCTTAGTCCTTGTCTTGTTCCTATTATTCTAGTGCGAAAAAGGATGGTACGTCACGTATGTGTGTTGATTGTAGAGGCATTAATAATATTACTATTCGTTATCGTCACCCTATTCCTAGGCTAGATGATATGCTTGATGAATTGAGTGGCTCTACAATATTCTCCAAAGTTGATTTGCGTAGTGGATACCATCAAATTCGTATGAAATTGGGAGATGAATGGAAAACAGCATTTAAAACTAAGTTTGGATTATATGAGTGGTTAGTCATGCCTTTTGGGTTAACTAATGCACCTAGTACTTTCATGAGATTAATGAGCGAAGTTTCGTGCTTTCATTGGACGATTTGTGGTAGTTTATTTTGATGATATCTTGATTTATAGCAAATCTTTGGAAGAACATTTGGAACATTCGTGCTGTTTTTAATGCTCTCGTGATGCGTTTGTTTGGTAACCTTAGGAAGTGCACCTTTTGCACCGACCGAGTATCTTTTCTTGGCTATGTTGTTACTCCACGGAATTGAAGTTGATAAAGCCAAGATTGAAGCTATTGAGAGTTGGCGCAGCCAAAGCAGTCACACAAGTGAGGAGTTTCCTTGGCCTCGCTGGTTTCTATAGGCGTTTGTGAGAGATTTCAGCACCATTGCTGCACCTCTCAATGAGCTTACAAAGAAGGATGTGCCTTTTGTTTGGGGTACATACGGGAAGAAGCCTTCACGGTATTGAAAGATAAGTTGACACATGCTCCTTTACTCCAACTTCTGATTTTAATAAGACTTTTGAGCTTGAATGTGATGCTAGTGGAATTGGATTAGGAGGTGTGTTATTACAAGATGGCAAACCTGTTGCATACTTTTACGAAAAATTGAGTGGGCCTAGTCTGAATTACTCTACTTATGATAAAAATTATATGCTCTTGTTAGGACTTTAGAAACATGGCAACATTATTTATGGCCCAAAAATTTGTTATACATTCGATCATGAATCTTTGAAACATATTAAAAGTCAAGCTAAACTGAATCGTAGACATGCTAAATGGGTTGAATTCATTGAGACTTTCCTTATGTCATTAAACACAAGAAGGGTAAAAGAAAATGTTATTCTTGATGCATTGTCTAAATCGCTATACTATGCTTTCACAACTTGACTTCAAAATATTTGGTTTGGAGACCATCAAAGATCAATATGTGCATGATGCTGATTTTAAAGATGTATTGCAGAATTGTAAAGAAGGAAGAACATGGAACAAGTTTGTCGTTAATGATGGATTTGTGTTCGTGCTAACAAGCTATGCATTCCAGCTAGCTCCGGCGAAAACAAGGAGAATAAGCGCATATAGCCGCTGGATTTTCTTCAATTCTGCCAAATGAGATTGCCGGATCATAGAGCATCTGCGAGAAAATACGTTTGTCCCTAACGGGGCTAATGTCTATAAACAACATAATCTCTCAAATTTCCTTCAAAGGAAGTGCCAATGGGTTGAAACATCTAAAAAACAGCGAATGGTGTTATATGACTTTCGAGGCCAAAAGTCACCTTAAGGCTGCATTGAGAGGCCTCCGTGCCTCTAAGCGCAATGAGTATTTCTGGATTCGCGCTCCTTGGCGGTTTAGTACTTATGGGTCCGACACGGACTCGAATAACAAAATTATGACCGTTTTAGTGAACATCTCGTTCTATGGCGGTCCTTGAAAGTACTTCATTTTCTTGTGCGGTTTTTGCACGTTGCCCCAAAATTTCTTGTCCTCTATAGAAATATCGTTTCACATATATATTGACCGATGCGGTATGCCCTTTTGTTCTTGGCTTTCCGCAGCGTGAGTTACAGCATGCCATCCGGCGAAAACAAGAATAACGCGCATGCTAGCTGGATTTTCTTCAATTCGGCCAAATAAGATTGCGGATCATAGAGCATCTGCGAAAGTGCGTTTGTCCCTACCGAGGCTAATGTCTATAAGCAACATAATATCTCGATTTTCCTTCAAAAGGAAGCGTAATGGGTTGAAACTTATGCGAACCCGAATAATATTCTTTGTCTTCGGGGCCAAAAGTCACGATTAAGGCCGTGTTGAGAGTACTCTAGGCCTCCTGGCGCATAAGCGAGTATTTTCTGATTATACGCTGCATACATGACGTTTGAGTACTTATGAGTTAAACACGGACTCTGAATAACAAAATTATGACCGTTTTAGTGAACATCTCTCCATTCTATGGCAGTCCTTGAAAGTACTTCATTTTCTCATGCGCATTTTGCCTGATAGCCCCAACATTTCTTGTCCTCTATAGAGGAGATATCGTTTCCACATATATATTGACCGATGCCAGGTATGCCCTTTTGTTCTTGGCTTTCACGCGCGTGAGTTACAACATGCCATCCGGCGAAAACAAGGAGAATAAGCATATAGCATTGGATTTTCTTCAATTCTGCCAAATGAGATTGCCGGATCATAGAGCATCTGCGGAAAGATACGTTTGTCCCTAATAGGGGGCTAATGTCTATAAGCAACATAATCTCTCAAATTTCCTTCAAAAGTGCCAATGGGTTGAAACTTGTAAAAAACAGCGGCGAATGGTGTTCTATGACTTTCCGGGCCAAAAGTCACCCAAAAGGCCGCATTAAAGTACTCCGGGCCTCACTGGCGAGTATTTTCTGGATTAACGCTGCTTGTGAGCCGTTTGAGTACTTATGGGTCCGACCACGGACTCCGAATAACAAAATTATGACCGTTTTAGTGAACATCTCTCAGTTCTATGGCAGTCCTTGAAAGTACTTCATTTTCTCGTCGCTTTTGCACGTAGCCAACATTTCTTGTCCTCTATAGAGGAATATCGTTTCCACATATATATTGACCGATGCGGTATGCCATTTTGTTCTTGGCTTTCCAGCGTGAGTTACAACATGCCATCCGGTGAAAACAAAGAATAAGCATATAGCCTACGGATTTTCTTCAATTCTGGCAAATGAGATTGCGGGATCATAGAGCATCTCTGAAGTCGTTCGTCCCTACCGAGAGGGCTAATGTCTATAAGCAACATAATCCCTCAAATTTCCTTCAAAAGGAAGTGCCAATGGGTTGAAACTTGTCTAAAAACAGCGACGAATGGTGTTCTATGACTTTCGGGGCCAAAACTCCCTTAAGGCCGTGTTAAAGGGCACTCGGGCCTCCTAAGCATAGCGAGAGTATTTCTGGATTCGCGCGCTCACATGACTCTTTGAGAGACTTGTGTGTCCAACCACGGACTCTGAATGAAAAAACTTATGACCGTTCTAGTGAACATATCTCCATTCTATGGCAGGTCCTTGAAAGTACTTCATTTCTCGTCGCTTTTTGCACGTAGCCCCAAAATTTCTTGTCCTCTATAGAGGAATATCGTTTCCACATATATATTGACCGATGCAGGTATACCCTTTTGTTCTTGGCTTTCCTGCGTGAGTTACAACATGCCATCTGGCGAAAACAAGAGAATAAGCATATAACCGCTGGATTTTCTTCAATTCTGACCAAATAAGATTGCGGGATCATAGACATCTCTTGAGAAAATACGTTTGTCCCTAGAGAGGCTAATGTCTATAAGCAACATAATCTCTCAATTTCCTTCAAAGGAAGTGTGAGTTAGAAACTTGTCTAAAAACAGTGACGAATGGTGTTCTATGACTTCCAGGGCAAAAACTCCTGCTTGGTCGTGTTGAGGCACTCTGGGCCTCCTAGCACAAGCGGGGAGTATTTTCTGGATTCTCGCGCTCCCGTGAGCAGTTTAGTACTTGTGGGTCCGACCACGGACTCGAATGACAAAAATTATGACCGTTTTAGTGAACATCTCTCCATTCTATGGCAGTCCTTGAAAGTACCATTTTCTCGTGCGGTTTTCGTGATTGCCCCAAAATTTCTTGTCCTCTATAGGCGGATATCGCTTCCACATATATATTGACCCGATGCGAGTATGCCCTTTTGTTCTAGGCTTTCCTGGCGTGAGTTACAGCATGCCATCGGCGAAAACAAGGAATACGCATATAGCTGCTTGATTTTCTTCAATTCTGACCAAATGAGATTGCGGGATCATAGAGCATCTGCGAAAAGATACGTTTGTCCCTACCGAGGGCTAATGTCTATAAGCAACATAATCTCTAAATTTCCTAAAAGGAAGTGCCAATGGGTTGAAACTTATGAAACGGCGTGAATGATATTCTGTCTTTGAGGCGAAAGTCTGATTAAGGCTGTGTTGAGGTACTGGGCCTCTGGCTGGCGGAGTATTTATGGATTCATACGCTACTTGTGGCAGATTTAGTACTTATGGGTCGACGGACTCGAATGACAAAATTATGACCGTTTTATGAACATCTCTCCATTCTATGGCGTCCTTGAAAGTACTTCATTTTCTCGTGCGCTTTTTGATAGCCCCAAAATTCTTGTCCTCTATAGAGGACATATTATTCCACATATATATTGACCGATGCAAATATGCCCTTTTGTTCTTGGCTTTGCAGCGCGTGAGTTACAACATGCCATCCGTGAAAACAAGGAGAATAAGCATATAGCTTGATTTTCTTCAATTCTGACCAAATAGATTGCGGATCATAGAGCATCTGCCGGTACGTTCAATCCCTACCAGAATGTCTATAAACAACATAATGTCTGAATTTCCTTCAAAGAAGTGCCAATGGGTTGAAACTTGTCTAAGCGGCGAATGGTGTTCTATGACTTTCGAGGGCCAAAGTCACTTAAGGCCGTATTGAGGCACTCGGGCCTCCTACATAATGGCGAGTATTTTACTGATTAAATGCGCTTGCATGACTGTTTAATGCTTATGTGTCCCAACGGACTCGAATGAAAAATTATGACCGTTTTAGTGAACATCACTCCATTACATTGAGGACATCAATACCATTGTTACACCCACAGCCCTGCTTTATACATCTTGGACCAATTACTGGGCTGGCGCCGCCAACTAAATTACAGATACTTTGTTTCTTGGTAATGATTCTAATATTCATGAGAATATGATGCTGCCTAAATTGGATACATTTGTTTTTGCTTACAAATGAAGGCCTAGCTTGGAGAAGGATGAACATTGGAGCAAGAACAAGCATGGAGATGATGGCATGCATAGGGGACAAGAATGGATTACAAGTGATGATTTGGGGACTTTGAAGCCACCATAATGAGTACATGAAGCATTGGACGAAATATACAAGATGTCACTATAAATTTGTCGGAATGCTATTCTGGGTGCCGTCACCTTATTATTGAGCCAGGCCATGTAATTTCGAAATACATTAGTATAGGCTATTTTTTGAGTCCGTATGTGTGGGAAACAAGAGATGAGATTTGGACCCTCCCCAAGGGCCACGAAATTCACCCCTCTTCCTCCATATATACAGCCCTTAGGGCACCGTTTAGACTTAGGGTTTGTTTAGATTAAAGTTACGCCATAATGCAACTTAGCGTGCGCCGTTTGTGTTCATGACCAGACAAAGCGTCAGAACCCCACCTTGATAATAAAGCTTTCATTTATATTACCAATATCGATTTGCAATCTCGGTTTCTTGCTTGTTCTTGTTTGCTGGAAGCAGACAACCGTGGTCGAGTTGTGCTCGGGTGGTCAATAACCTCTGGAGTTGGTTTAGCGATTGCTAAAGCGCGTCCTCCTTGCGTTCGTAATCGGATCGTCAAAGTCGACTTCCACAAAGCGAAATCCACCATCTCATGAAAGGCGGGACACCTTTGCCTCTATCAAGTGGTATGATTTCCGGGTTGCTCGTTGAGATTTTCACGATTTAAGTAGTTTAGATCGGTGTTCTTCCACCTATAGTCCCGAAAAAGCCAAAAAAATTAGGGTTAGTTTATCCCGTCGAACCAATCGAGCCTCATAATCTTTACATGTTTGCTTTTTGAATTGTTGGTTGCATAAATGCGTGTCAAGTTCTTTGTCTTAGCGTCTAGTCTTTTAGAGTTTGAGTTACATTTCACAGGTTGTCCTTGTCTGCTGCCATATACCATACATATTCACGCCAATCAGTCCTTCTCCTACCACATATCCTTTATATTGCTCCAGTCCACAACATATATCGCCACCGATCCGGGTTCCACAGATTCATCTCGCCACCGATCGAGTTCCACAGTTCATCTCCGCCACGATCCTAGTCCGAGTCAGGTAATTGTTTGCATTGTTCTCGATTTCCAGATCACGATACTCCAGTCGTGACGTACGAAACCCTTCCAAGCCATCGCGGAAGAAAAATAGTTCGGTTCAAAAAAAACTAAAATGCAGAAAATTCTGGCTAAACCAGTTTTTGTTTATGACTTTTCCGAAAAAATTTGTTGCGGCAAAAAAAAAAAAAAAAGAGGACAAAAAGTTAAAAAAAGGAAAAAAAGAAAAAAAATTCAGTGTGCTCCTCCTTGTTCGTGCGGTAGCATTGATTTATTAGTGTTCTGGGCTCAATCTCATGCAGCGGTCTAGCCTAGGACCAACTGTCCGTCGTTGACGTCTATTCAACTTGCATCTCTGAATTGATTATGCTGACCTTTTTTGCTACATATTATAAGCCTTCCAGCTCATACATCTCGTAAATCGTTTGACTCTCACAGCAATCGCTCTATCAAGCTTTAGGAGTTTGACTGTGATTGCCGATCACCACCTCTTTGCTTTGGGTAGGCGGTATTTGAGTGATTTGCTTGACGGGTTTGTGATACCCACCACTTTTTAGTAGTTTTGATAGAGGCAAAGGTGTCCGGTCTTTGAATGGTGGATTATTTGGTGAAATCGACTTTGATCCGACTCTGAGCGTGCGAGGGCGTGGCATATGATAATAAACCAACTCCGAGAGTTATTGACCCGCGCGAACCGATCAACGTGACCACGAAGGTCATTTCTGTGACAAGCGAAGAACAAGCAAAAAGCTGATTGCAATCTGATATTGCGAATATAAGATGAAGCTTTATTGATCAAGGTGGGTTACGTGGCGCCTTTATGGTGATTGAACACAAGCGAAATCTTGAAGTTGCAGCTATGGCGAACTTTTAATCTAAACAAAACCAAGTCTAAGCGGTGCCCTAAGAAATGTATATATGGAGGAAGAGGGGTGAATTTGGCCCTTGGTGGAGGTCGAAGCAGACCCTATCTCTTGTTTCCCACACATCGCGGACTCTAAAATAGCCTATGTAAGTATTTCCAAATTACATGGGCTGGCCCAATAATAAGGTGTGACACCTAGAATAGCCTATGGGCCGAATATTATGAAGTGTCTTGTATATTTCGTCCAAGGCTTCATGCACTCCTTATGGTGGCTTCAAGTCTGAAATCATCACTTGTAACTCGTTCTTGATCTGCGCTTGTATCATCAACTCCGTAAATGATCCTTAATCCTTCATGTAAACAGTATCATCATTCTCATGAACATTAAAATCATTACAAGAAAGCGAAAGTACACAGTAATTTAATTGGCGTCTTGAGGCTCTAGTAATTGGTCCGTATCTTGATGGGGCTGTGGAATTATAACAGTATTGATGTCCTCATCATCCCCTTCTTGAAATGAGTAAATCCTCGACGGAGCTCATCTTCCTCACCCAAATATGGCTTCAAATCTGCAATGTTAAAGTGGGACTAACCCAAAAATCTGCGGGTAGCTCAAGTTTATATGCATTATCATTTACTTTCTCCAACACCTTAAAGGGACCACAACCGCGTGGCATTAGCTTTGATTTAGCAAATCAAATCTATCCTTAGTGTAACAAACAAGATCTCCAGTTGCAAACACAACGTTTCTACCCTTATCTCCCAAGTTTATATTTAGCATTCATCGCTCAATGTTTTCTTAGTTAACTCATTTTTAAAATCAATTCAAGCGTTCTTTAGCATCAAAATTAACCTTCTCCGAAAGATGGAAGAGCGACAAATCAATAGGTGCGGTAGGAAACCATACACAACTTCAAAGGGCACATCTTAGTAGTAGAATGCAATGAGCGATTATAAGCAAATTCAATATAGACATTTCCTCATTTCTTATTATTCTTTAGAACAGCCCTAAGCATAGTAGACAATGTTCTATTGACTACTGGTTTATCCATCGGTTTGGGGGTGACAAGTAGTACTAAGCAGGTTTAGTCCAACAGCCCATAAACATCTCAAAAGTGGCTAAAAATTTAGTATCACGATCTGAAACAATAGTATTTGGCACACCATGCAAGCGAATAATTTCACGAAGAACAAATCAGCAACATCATTCGCTTTTATGACATGGTATAAAGTGTGCCATTTTGAGAATCTATCCACGACAACAAATATGCCCTCCCTTGTTCTGGTAAACCTAAAACAAAGTCCATAGATATATCCTCTCAAGGAACACAAGTACAGGCAAAGGCATATATAAACCATGAGGATTGAGTCGTGACTTAGCTTTTTGACATGTAGTGCAGTGCGTGACGATAAAACGCTCAACATCCGTCTCATCTTTGGCCAAAAGAAATGTGTAGCAAGTCGTCCTCCGTCTTCTTCACGCCAAGTGTCATTAGTCCTCCTCCATAAGCCTCTGCAACAACAAAAATGACGGAGCTAAGCTGGAATGCATAGCTTGTACGGAACACAAATCCATCATTAACGACAAACTTGTTCCATGTTCTTCCTTCTTTACAATTCTGCAATACATCTTTAAAATCAGCATCATGCACATATTGATCTTTGATGGTCTCCAAACCAAATATTTGAAGTCAAGTTGAAAGCATAGTATAGCGGAGACAATGCATGAATAACATTTTCTTTACCCTTCTTGTGTTTAATGACGCAGGGAAAGTCTCAATGAATTCAACCCATTTAGCATGTCTCGATTAGGTTTAGCTTGACTTTTAATATGTTTCAAAGATTCATGATCGGAATGTATAACAAATTCTTTGGGCCATAAATAATGTTGCCATGTTTCTAAAGTCGAACAAGGCATATAATTCTTTATCATAAGTAGAGTAATTCAGACTAGGCACTCAATTTTTAGAAAAAGTATACCTTGGGTTTGCCATCTTGTAATAACACACCTCTAATCCAATTCCACTAGCATCACATTCAAGCTCAAAAGTCTTATTAAAATCGGGAAGTTGGAGTAAAGGGCATGTGTCAACATAGCTTTCAATACCGTGAGGCTTCTATGCAGTACCCCAAACAAAAGCACATCCTTCTTAAGCTCGTTGAGAGGTGCGGCAATGGTGCTGAAATCTCTCAAGCCTATAAAACAGTGAGAATGAGAAACTCCTCACTTGTGTGACCGTTTTGGGCTTGCGGCCAACTCTCAATAGCTTCAATCTTGGCTTTATCAACTTCAATTCCTGTGGAGTAACAACATAGCCAGAAAAGATACTAAATTGATTGCAAAGTTGCCCCAGGTTACCAAACAAGCGTGCATCACGTAGAGCATTAAAAAACAGCGTAAATGTTCCAAATTTCTTCCAAGATTTGCTATAAATCAGTATATCATCAAAATAAACTACCTGATACGTCAATGAAACCGTAAAACTTAGTTCATTAATCTCATGAAAGTACTAGGTGCATTAGTTAACCCAAAGGCATGACTAACCACTCATATAATCCAAACTTAGTTTTAAATGCTGTTTTCCATTCATCTCCCAATTTCATCTGAATTTGATGGTATCCACTCATAAATCAACTTTGGAGAATATTAGAGCCACTCAATTCATCAAGCATATCATCTAGCCTAGGAATAGGGTGGCGATATGAATAGTAATATTATTGATGCCTCTACAATCAACACATCGTGACGTACCATCCTTTTCGGCACTAGAATAATGAACTGACACAAGGACTAAAGGATTGGCGTATATAACCTTTGTCGAGCAGCTCCTGTACTTGACGCATAATCTCATACGTCTCTCTGGATTGAGTGCGGTATGGTGCGGTTGGAATAATGCACGGGAATTAAGTCAATTTGATGCTCAATCCCTCGAATAGGTGGTAATCCGGTGGCGTCTTGTGGAAAGGCGTCGTGAACTCTGCAAAATGTTAGTGTGGCGAGGAAAGGAAGGCAAATCCTCGAATGAAAATAATGCCTCTTTGCACACAAAGCATAGCAAATAGATTTGCTAAAATCTAGCTCATCAATATCAGATTTGGTGGCAAGTAAACATGCACTTTTCAATTTAATTTGGAAGCAACAGTAGATGGTTTATTATTAGGCCTCATGTGTTGCTCAAATTCTTTTGCAATCTGATTTTCACTCTTATTTTTCTCCTGTTTTGCTTTATTAGCTCTATTAATATCATCTTTCAAAATGGACTCAGAGTCATAGGAAGCAAAGTAATATTTTATCCTTATGAACAAGAGTATCTTGATTGTTTCTACCATGGTGTGCAAATTTTATCAAATTGCCATGGTCTACCAAGTAACAAGAACATGCTTGCATAGGTACCACATCACAATCAACATAATCAGCATATGTAGAGATACTAAAATGCACCACGAGCAGATGCGTTACCTTCACCTTGCCTGTTGTTGAACCATTGGATGTAAGTAAGGATGTGGATGTGGTCTTGTGGTGAGAGATAGCTTCTCCACCATCTCCATGCTAGCCAAGTTGTTGCAGCTCCCTCCATCTATGATGGCGAATAGAGCGTTCCTTCACAACTCCTTTGTATGGAACAAATTATACCTCTGATTTTGCTCAAACTTGTAACTTGCACACTCAAAACACGTTGAGCAACTAAACATTCATACACATCGGCATCTTGACAGCCATGTATTGTGTCTCATGATCGGAATCATCTCGTGTTCCTCATGTGTAATAAGAGCCAAAGTCTCCTCATACGTAGTCACTAAGCGGACTCATACCCACCATCCTCGTGTAATCATCTGCAGCTGAAGTTGCATTCTCTGTAAAATGTCCTCTTCCCTTACATGACGACAAATAATCACTTGTGCCTTGTTGCATGGATGGAAGAAGAGCTCTGTGCAGGGCAGCGGTGTGCTCTTGGCGGAATAGTGGTGGTTGTGCACCTTTCTTGTATCACGGTTGAGTGGCACCTAAAGGAGGTGATGAGTGGGTGGAAGTAGATGATGCGTGGTGTCACGATGAAGGTCGACCTGCGAAAAGTTAGTGCGGCGCCAATGCGTAGATCCTGCACTTCACGTTCATTTACAAGCAAGATGGAATAAGCGAGTGATATTATTATAATCCTTATAGTCTAGAATGATGCGAATCTCTATTTAATCCACCCGAGAAAACGTGCAAGCATAGCTTCATTCTCTCAACAATACCATCTAATCAAGCGGTTTGTAATTCTGATAGAGGCGGAGGTGTCCGATCTTTCGATGAGATGATAACTTCTCGATTTGGTGGAGAGCGACTTTGGCGATCCGACTATAGCGATGCGCGACGTTAACGCCTTAGCAATAACTAAACCAACTCCGAGGTTATTGACCACGCCGGGCACAATCAACTTTGACCACGAAGGTCTATTCCTGTGATCAAGAACAAGCAGAATATGATAAAAGCAATCGAATATTGCGGTATGTGATGATAAAGGTGGGGATCCGTGGCGGTCTTGATGCGGTAATTGAACACAAGCAAGTACACGAAGTTGCAATGGCTAACTTTTAACAAATCCCAAGGAAAAAGCTACTAGATGGATCTACTTATATAGGTAAGGGTGATGAGGACATCAATACCATTGTTACACCCACAGCCCACCTTGCTGCTTCTCTTGGACCAATTACTAGAGCTCGCATACGCGCTAAATTACCGTACTTCGTTTCTTGGTAATGATTCTAATATTCATGAAATATGATCTTTGCCTAAATTGGATACATTTGTTTTGCTTACAAATGTAGGGCCTAGCTTGAAGGATGAACATTGGAGCAAGAACGACATGGAGATGATGGCATCGCGAGGGGACAAGAATGGAGTTAGTGATGATTTAGGACTTTGAAGCCACCATAATGAGTGCATGAAGCCTTGGACGAAATATACAAGATGCCACTTCATAATGCGTCCATAGGCTATTCTAGGTCTTCGTCACCTTATTATTGGGCAGGCCCATGTAATTTCGAAATACATTAGTATAGGCTATTTTTGAGATCCGTGTGTGGGAAACAAGAGATAGGGTTAGTTTGGACCTCCACCAAGGAGCCACGAAATTCACCCTCTTCCTCCATATATACAGCCCTTAGGGCCCGTTTAGACTTAGTTTTGTTTAGATCAAAAGTTCGCCATAGCTGCAACCGCGTGCCGTTTGTGTTCAACGACGACAAAGCGTCAGAACCCACCTTGATCAATAAACTTTCTTTATATGCCAATATCCAGTGCAATCTCGATTTCTTGCTTGTTCTTCGCTTTCGCGGAAATAGACCTCGTGTCGGATTGATCGTGCTCGGCGTAATCAGATAATTTAGCGATGTAAGCGCAACGTCCTCTGCGTTAAGTAGTCGGATCGTCAAAGTCGACCAAGCGAAATCCACCATCTCATCGAGGCGGGACACCTCTGCCTCTATCAAGTGGTATCGATTTCCGGGTTGCTCGGTGAGATTTTACGGTTTTTACGTAGTTTAGATCGATACGTCTTCATACCTATAGTCACGAAAAAGCCAAAAAAATTAGGGTTAGTTCATCCTATCCGAACCAGTCGAGCCTTTGCATAATCTTTTACGTATTTGCATTGTTGAATTTGCGGTTGCATCGTCGTGTCTAATTCTTGGTCTTAGTCTAGTCTTTTAGAGTTTGAGTTACGGTCGCAAGTTGTCACGCCGCGCTTTTGCGCCGAATCCGTATCCATACCACCACGCTGCCATATATCATCACAATCCGAGTCCCTTGCATATTAGGTTTGTTTGGGATCCATCTAGTTTCCGATTCGTGTTTCCTTGTATGAAGTAGGTTGGATTCGGCAATCTTTTGGTGCGTGAAGGGTTGGTTTCAAAAAAAAAAAATTCTGTTTAGGCCCAAAATTTTCCAAAAAGCACGGGATAAAATTTTCGGCTATCCTATTTTGATGTTTCTAAGCGTATTGAGCGATCGCCGTTATAGAAAGTTTTTTGACCCGTTTCGAGTTTTGGGTCAAGGCGTTCGAAAAAAAAAATTGGTGAAAAATTTACGTGCCCATCCATCGGTTTGACACAGGAAGAGTTTTGAGACACTAGCCATTATAGTGATTTTTGCAAAAAAAAAAAAAAAGGTAAAAAAAAAAAAACAAGCGCAAAAAAAAAAAAGCGAAAAAAAAATTTCAAGTGTGCTTTTCCTTTGATTCGTGCAGCGCCGTGATTTTATTAGTGTTCTAGGCTCGCGTCTCTATTGCGGTCTAGCCTAGGACCCGACATAATCTCGTTGGCGTTTATTCAACTTTGCATCTCGATTTGATTATTATTGACCCTTTTTGCTACCATATTATAAGCCTTCCACTCCACATACATCTCGTCGTGCGTTTGATTCTCCGGCAATCGCTCTATCAAGCTTTGAGAGTTTGATTACAGCGGTTGCGATCACTTTCTTCTGGGTGGAACTGGTAAAATTTGAGATTTGCAGCGGTTGTGACACCACCACCACCTCTTGTTAGTAGTCTGTAGGATCATATTCTTGTGTGTTTCTATTCTTTGCTAACCATGGCAGGATCACAATCCAATGAGGCTGGTTGGGAGAACATGACGAACAAACAGCTACATGATAAATTTCAGCAAATGATGGTGGGCAGGTGCAAGATGTAGTAAACAGATTTGGCGAGGCCATGGAAGATAGATGGCATTGAGAAGGCGTTTGAAACAAAGCGATAGCAAGTTTGATGAATTGCTGGTTTTCCACAACCACCGCTGCACCTACTCGCACCTCTGCTGCTGACAACAACTTCGCCCCCTTCGAATCGGTATGGGCCGAGCTCGGCGTGTTCCTATTGAGCAGAGACAAAATTCTGGTGCGCACTCTGCTGTTGGTGCTTCTTTGGCTCTGCTACTCTGCTGCTTTGCTGGTAAGGAGGATGATTATATGGGAGATTATGAGGATGAGGTTGATCAACATCGAACTACGTGCAACCACCACCACCACAACCACCAGGTCGTCCACATGCAAATAATGGCAATGTACTAGGGCTCCCCCTCACAGATCATGACCATCTCCCTAAACTGAAATTGAATATTCCACCATTTGAGGTAGATATGTTCTGATATATATCTTACTTGGGGTTAAGCTGAACAACGATTTACATGTTTACAATATCACGAGGAGGCGTGTTCCTGCTTTGCTGTTTGTGCTTTCACTAGCTTTGCATGTGTTTGGTGGTGAACATTGTAGATTATATCTGTTCAGCTACTTGGGCTGCTTTGAAAACTGCTATCGTGCTCGTTGGGTTCCACCATATTATCAACGTGAATTACTTCAAAAATTGCAGCGTTTAAGACAAGGAAAAAATTATGTGAGAAGAATATTATCAGGAATTACAAAGCGGCTTGATTAGATGTGGTATTGAGGAGAATGAAGCTATGCTTGCGTTTTGGGTGGATTAAATAGAGATTCAGACCATTTTAGACTATAAGGATTATAATAATATCACTCGTTTATTCCATCTTGCTTGTAAAGCTGAGCGTGAAGTCAGGATCGACGGGCATTGGCGGCACTAACTTTTACTGCGAATCGACCTTCATCATGGACACCACGTGCATCATCTACTTCCTTTGCATCACACCTCCTTTAGGTGCCACCTCCAACGTGATACAAAGCGAGGCACAACCACCACTATCGCCAAAGCACCCTGTGAGCCCCTACGGAGCTCTTCTTCCGGCGTCAGCAGGGCACAAGTGATATTATTTGTAAATCGTTGTGAGAGGACATTTCTTGAAAGAATGCAAATCTCAGCGTGTGATGATTACTCTGAGGATGGTGGGTATGAGTCCGCTAGTGACTCTGATGAGACTTTGGCTCTTATTACACATGAGAACACGGTGGAATGATTACGATCATGAGACACAATACATAGCTCTTGAAGATCTTGGCGGTATGAATGTTTAGTTGCTCAGCGTGTTTAGTGTCAGGTTACACAGTGAAAAATCGAGGCATAATTTGTTCCATACAAAGGGTTGTGAAGGCGTTCTATTCGTCATCATAGATGGAGGAGCTGCAACAACTTGGCTAGCATGGAGATGGTGGAAATATCTCTCACCACAAGACCACATCCACATCCTTACTACATCCAATGGTTCAACAACAGCGGCAAGGTGAAGGTAACCGCATCTGTTAGGTGTGCATTTTAGTATCTCTACATATCTGATTATGTTGATTGTGATGTGGTACCTGCAAACATGTTCCTTGTTACTTGGTAGACCATGGCAATTTGATAAAAATTCTGTACACCATGGTAGAAACAATCGTATACTCTTGTTCATAAGGATAAAAATATTACTTTGCTTCCTATGACTCTGAGTCCATTTGAAAGATGATATTAATAGAGCTAATAAAGAAGCAAAGCGGAAAAATAAGAGTGAAAATCAGATTGTGGCAAAAGAATTTGAGCGACACATGAACTAATAATAAACCATCTCTGTTGTACGAAATTAAATTGAAAAGTGCATGTTTACTTGCCACCGTCGATATTGATGAGCTAGATTTTGGCAAATCTATTTGCTATGCTTTTTGTGTGCAAAGGCATTATTTTCATTAGGGGCGTGCCTTCCTCTTTTGCTTTGTCACTAACATTTTGGGGAGTTATTGGCGTCTTTCCACAAGGCGTGCCACGGGATTACCACCTATTAGAGGATTGAGCATCAAATTGACTTAATTCGGTGCATCATTACCAACCGTGCACCATACCGTACCAATCCGGAGAGCGAAGGAGATTATCGTCAAGTACGAGGCTGCTCGACAAAAGGTTATATCGCGAATCCCTTAGTCCTTGTCTTTTCCTATTATTCTAGTGCGAAAAAGGATGGTCGTCCGTATGTGTGTTGATTGTAGAGCATTAATAATATTAATCGTTATATCTATTCCTAGGCTAGATGATATGCTTGATGAATAGGTGGCTCTACAATATTCTCCAAAGTTGATTTGCGTAGTGGATACCATCAAATTCGTATGAAATTGGGAGATGAATGGAAGCAGCATTTAAAACTAAGTTTGGATTATATGAGTGGTTAGTCATGCCTTTTGGGTTAACTAATGCACCTAGTACTTTCATGAGATTAATGAGCGAAGTTTCGTGCTTTCATTGGACGATTTGTGGTAGTTTATTTTGATGATATCTTGATTTATAGCAAATCTTTGGAAGAACATTTGGAACATTTCGTCTGTTTTAATGCTCTCGTGATGCCGCGTTTTGGTAACCTTGGGAAGTGCACTTTTTCGACAGTATCTTTTCTTGGCTATGTTGTTACTCACGAAATTGAAGTTGATAAAGCCAAGATTGAAGCTATTGAGAGTTGGCACTGGCCAAAGCAGTCACTAAGTGAGGAGTTTCCTTGGCCTCGCTGGTTTCTATAGGCGTTTTGTGAGATTTCAGCACCATTCTGCACCTCTCAATGAGCTTACAAAGAAGGATGTGCCTTTTGTTTGGGGTACCGCACGGAAGAAGCCTTCACGGTATTGAAAGATAAGTTGACACGCTCCTTTACTCCTTCCACATTTTAATAAGACTTTTGAGCTTGAATGTGATGCTAGTGGAATTGGATTAGGAGGTGTGTTATTACAAGATAGCAAACCTGTTGCATACTTTTACGAAAAATTGAGTGGGCCTAGTCTGAATTACTCTACTTATGATAAAGAATTATATGCTCTTAGGACTTTAGAAACATGGCAACATTATTTATGGCCCCAAAGAATTTGTTATACATTACGATCATGAATCTTTGAAACATATTAAAAGTCAAGTTAAACTGATAAATAGACATGCTAAATGGGTTGAATTCATTGAGACTTTCCCTATGTCATTAAACACAAGAAGGGTAAAAGAAAATGTTATTCTGATGCATTGTCTGTCGCTATACTATGCTTTCACAACTTGACTTCAAAATATTTGGTTTGGAGACCATCAAAGATCAATATGTGCATGATGCTGATTTAAAGATGTATTGCGAATTGTGAAGGAAGAACATGGAACAAGTTTGTCGAATGAATGGATTTGTTCCGTGCTAACAAGCTATGCATTCCCTTTTGTTCTTGGCTTTCCGCGCGTGAGTTACAACATGCCATCCGGCAAAAACAAGAGAATAAGGCATATAGCCTTGGATTTTCTTCAATTTACGCCAATAAGTTGCGGATCATAGAGCATCTGCGAAGATCGTTTGTCCCTACCGAGGCTAAATTCTATAAGCAACATAATCTCTAATTTCCTTCAAAGGAAGTGCCAATGGGTTCGAAACTTGTCAAAAAGCGCGAATAGCTGTTCTTTGACTTTCGAGGCCTAAAAGTCCCTTAAGGCCGTGTTGAGGCACTCTGGTCCTCTGGCAAGCAGGTATTTTATGGATTCGCGCTCTGTGAGCTGTTTGAGTACTTGTGGGTCCGACCAGGACTCGAATGAAAAAAATTATGACCGTTTTAGTTAACATCTTCCATTTATGGCAGTCCTTGAAAGTACTTCATTTTCAATCGCTTTTACTGATGCCCAAAATTTCTTGTCCTTATAGAGAGATATCGTTTCCACATATATATTGACCGATGCAGGATGCCCTTTTGTTCTTGGCTTTCCGCGTGAGTTACAACATGCCATCCGGAAAACAAGGAGAATAAGGCATATAGCTCTGGATTTTCTTCAATTTACGCCAAATGAGATTGCGGATCATAGAGCATCTGCGAAGATCGTTTGTCCCTACCGAGGCTAAATTCTATAAGCAACATAATCTCTCGAATTTCCTTCAAAAGGAAGTGCCAATGGGTTGAAACTTGTCGAAAAACAGGACGAATGCTGTTCTTTGACTTTCGGGGCCTAAAAGTCACCTTAAGGCCGTGTTGAGGCACTCTGGTCCTCTGGGCATAGCGGTATTTTATGGATTACGCCTCTTGTGAGCTGTTTGAGTACTTGTGGGTCCGACCACGGACTCGAATGAAAAAAATTATGACCGTTTTAGTTAACATCTGTCCATTTATGGCAGTCCTTGAAAATACTTCATTTTCTCGTCGCTTTTTACTGATTGCCCCAAAATTTCTTGTCCTTATAGAGGAGATATCGTTTCCACATATATATTGACCGATGCGGGAATGCCCTTTTGTTCTTGGCTTTCCAGCGTGAGTTACAGACATGCCATCCGGCAAAAACAAGGAGAATAAGGCATATAGCCTGGATTTTCTTCAATTTGACCAAATAGATTGCGCGGATCATAGAGCATCTGCGAGAAATCGTTTGTCCCTACGAGGGCTAAATTCTATAAGCAACATAATCTCTCGAATTTCCTTCAAAGGAAGTGCCAATGGGTTGAAACTTGTCAAAAACAGACGAATAGCGTTCTTTGACTTTCGAGGCCTAAAAGTCCGCTTAAGGCCGTGTTGAGGCACTCGGTCCTCTAGGCAAGCAGGTATTTATGGATTCGGCGCTCACTGGAGCTGTTTGAGTACTTGTGGGTCCGACCACGGACTCGAATGAAAAAAATTATGACCGTTTTAGTTAACATCTTCCATTTATGGCGTCCTTGAAAGTACTTCATTTTCTCGTCGCTTTTACGATGCCCCAAAATTTCTTGTCCTTATAGAGGAATATCGTTTCCATATATATTGACTGATGCGAGAGCCCTTTTGTTCTTGGCTTTCCGCAGCGTGAGTTACAACAGCCATCCGGGAAAACAAGGAGAATAAGGCATATAGCCTCTGGATTTTCTTCAATTCTACGGCCAAATGAGATTGCGGATCATAGAGCATCTGCGAGAAAGATCGTTTGTCCCTACCGAGGCTAATGTCTAAAAGCAACATAATCTCTCGAATTTCCTTCAAAAGGAAGTGCCAATGGGTTGAAACTTGTCTAAAAAACAACGACGAATTATGTTCTTTGACTTTCAAGGCTAAAAGTCCTGCTTAAGGCCGTATTGAGGCACTCCGGGCCTCTGGCATAGCGAGTATTTTCTGGATTCTGCGCTCACATGAGCAGTTTGAGTACTTTGGGTCGACCACGGACTCGAATGAAAAAATTATGACCGTTTTAGTGAACATCTCTCCATTCTATGGTAGTCCTTGAAAGTACTTCATTTTCTCGATGCGCTTTTGCTGATAGCCCCAAAATTTCTTGTCCTCTATAGAGGAGATATCGTTTCCACATATATATTGACCGATGCGGTATACCCTTTTGTTCTTGGCTTTCCGCGTGAGTTACAACATGCCATCCGGCAAAAACAAGGAGAATAACGCATATACGCTGGATTTTCTTCAATTCTGACCAAATGAGATTGCCGGATCATAGAGCATTTGCGAGAAAATCGTTTGTCCCTACCGAGGGCTAATGTCTATAAGCTACATAATCTCTTGAATTTCCTTCAAAGGAAGTGCCAATGGGTTGAAACTTGTCTAAGAACAGCGACGAATGGTGTTCTATGACTTGAGGCCAAAATGATAGAGGCAAAGGTGTCCCATCTTCGATGAGATGATGGATTCGCTTTGGTGGAAGTCGACTTTGGCGATCCGACTACTGAGCGTGCGAGGGCGTCGCGCCTTAGCATCGCTAAACCAACTCCGAGAGGTTATTGACCCGCGAACACGATCAACGACCACGAGTGCATTTCCTGCGAGCAAGCGAAGAACAAGCAAAGCTGAGATTGCAATCTGGATATTGCGAATATAAGATGAAGCTTTATTGATCAAGGTGGGGTTACTGTGGCGCCTTTATGCAGTGTTGAACACAAGCGAAATGCAGCGAAGTTGCAGCTATGGCGAACTTTTGATCTAAACAAAACCCAAAGTCTAAGCGGTGCCCTAAGGGCTGTATATATGGTGGAAGAGGGTGAATTTCGTGGCCCTTGGTGGAGGGTCGAAACTAACCCTATCTCTTGTTTCCCCACATCTGGACTCTAAAATAGCCTATACTAATGTATTTCGAAATTACATGGGCCTGGCCCAATAATAAGGTGTGAGCACCTAGAATAGCCTCTGGACGAAATTTATGAAGTGGCATCTTGTATATTTCGTCCAAGGCTTCATGCACTCATTATGGTGGCTTCAAAGTCTGAAATCATCACTTGTAACTCCGTTCTTGTTCCGTTGCATGCCATCATCTCCATGCTTGTTCTTGCTCCAATGTTCATCCTTCTCCAAGCTAGGCCCTTCATTTGTAAGCAAAACAAATGTATCCAATTTAAGCGACATCATATTCTCATGAACATTAGAATCATTACCAAGCGAAAGTACAGGTAATTTAGTTGGCGTCTTGTGAGCTCTAGTAATTGGTCCGATATGTATAGCGCAGGGGTTGTGGGTGTAACAATGGTATTGATGTCCTCATCATCCTCCCTTCTTGAAATGAAGTAGTCCTCGACGGAAGTTCTTCTTCCTCACCCAAATAAGGCTTCAAATCTGCAATGTTAAAAGTGGGACTAACCCCAAAATCTGCGAGCAGCTCAAGTTTATATGCATTATCATTTATTTTCTCCAGCACCTTAAAGGGACCAGCAGCACGTGGCATTAGCTTTGATTTGTGCAAATCGGAAATCTATACTTACATAAATGTAACCAAACAAGATCTCGGTGCAAACACAACATGTTTTCTACCCTTATCTCGAACAAGTTTATATTTAGCATTCATCGCTCAATGTTTTCCTTAGTTAACTCATGCATTTTTAAAATCAATTCAGCACGTTCTTTAGCATCAAAATTAACCTTCTCCGAAGATGGAAGAAGCGACAAATCAATAGGTGCAGGGTGAAACCATACACAACTTCAAAGGGCACATCTTAGTAGTAGAATGCAATGAACTATTATAAGCAAATTCAATATGAGGCAAGCATTCCTCCACATTTTCTTATTATTCTTTAGAACAGCCCTAAGCATAGTAGACAATGTTCTATTGACTACTTAGTTTGTCCATCAGTTTGGGGTGACAAGTAGTACTAAAAAGCAGTTTAGTCCCCAACTTAGCCCGTAAACATCTCCAAAAGTGGCTAAGAAATTTAGTATCACGATCTGAAACAATTGTATTTGGCACACCATGCAAGCGAATAATTTCATGAAAGAACAAATCAGCAACATTAACGAGAATCATCGCTTTTATGACATGGTATAAAGTGTGCCATTTTAGAGAATCTATCACGACAACAAATATGCTATCCTCCCTTCTTTGTTCTAGGTAAACCTAAAACAAAGTCCATAGATATATCCTCCCAAGGAACACTAGAAGTGCAGCAAAGGCATATATAAACCATGAGGATTGAGTCGTGACTTAGCTTTTTGACATGTAGTGCAGTGAGCAATAAAGCGCTCAACATCTCGTCTCATCTTTGGCCAAAAGAAATGTGTAGCAAGTCGTCCTCCGTCTTCTTCACGCCAAAGTGTCCCATTAGTCCTCCTCCATCGCCTCCTGCAACAACAAAAGGACGGAGCTAGCTGGAATGCATAGCTTGTTAGCACGAACACAAATCCATCATAACGACAAACTTGTTCCATGTTCTTACTTCTTTACAATCTGCAATACATCTTTAAAATCAGCATCATGCACATATTGATCTTTGATGGTCTCCAAACCAAATATTTTGAAGTCAAGTTGTGAGAGCATAGTATAGCGACGAGACAATGCATCGGCAATAACATTTTCTTTACCCTTCTTGTGTTTAATGACATAAGGAAAGTCTCAATGAATTCAACCCATTTAGCATGTCTCGATTCAGTTTAGCTTGACTTTTAATATGTTTCAAAGATTCATGATCGAATGTATAACAAATTCTTTGGGCCATAAATAATGTTGCCATGTTTCTAAAGTCGAACAAGAGCATATAATTCTTTATCATAAGTAGAATAATTCAGACTAGGCCCTCAATTTTTTGAGAAAAGTATGCAACAGGTTTGCCATCTTGTAATAACACCTCTAATCCAATGCCACTAGCATCACATTCAAGCTCAAAAGTCTTATTAAAATCGGGAAGTTGGAGTAAAGGGCATGTGTCAACTTATCTTTCAATACGGTGAAGGCTTCTTCCATGCGTTACCCCAAACAAAAGGCACATCCTTCTTTGTAAGCTCATTGAGAGGTGCAGCAATGGTGCTGAAATCTCTCACAAGCGCCTATAGAATCCAGTGAGGCCAAGAAAACTCCTCACTTGTGTGACCGTTTTGGGCTGCGGCCAACTCTCAATAGCTTCAATCTTGG
The DNA here is from genome assembly GCA_021437245.1 of Aegilops speltoides. Taxonomy (NCBI): domain Eukaryota; kingdom Viridiplantae; phylum Streptophyta; class Magnoliopsida; order Poales; family Poaceae; genus Aegilops; species Aegilops speltoides. The sequence continues at coordinate 43,570 of JAHHZJ010002480.1, forward strand.
CTTTATCAACTTCAATTCCTGTGGAGTAACAACATAGCCAAGAAAAGACACTCGATCGATGCAAAGGTGCACTTCCCAAGGTTACCAAACAAGCGTGCATCACGTGAAAGCAATAAAAACAACACGTAAATGTTCCAAATGTTCCTCAAAGATCTGCTATAAATCAATATGTCATCAAAGTAAACTACCACAAATCGTCCAATGAAAGCACGTAAAACTTCGTTCATTAATCTCATGAAAGTACTAGGTGCATTAGTTAACCCAAAGGCATGACTAACCACTCATATAATCCAAACTTAGTTTTAAATGTTGTTTTCCATTCATCTCCCAATTTCATACAATTTGATGGTATCCACTCATAAATCAACTTTGGAGAATATTGTAGAGCCACTCAATTCATCAAGCATATCATCTAGCCTAGGAATAGGGTGGCGATAACGAATAGTAATATTATTAATGCCTCTACAATCAACACACATCGTGATGTACCATCCTTTTTCGGCACTAGAATAATAGGAACAGCACAAGGACTAAGGGATTGGCGTATATAACCTTTGTCGAGCAGCTCACTATGCGCATAATCTCCTTCGTCTCCTCTGGATTGATGCGGTATGGTGCGGTTGGGTAATGATGCACGGAATTAAATCAATTTGATGCTCAATCCCTCGAATAGGTGGTAATCTCGGTGGCGCGTCTTGTGGAAAGAGCGTCGGTGAACTCCTGCAAAATGTTAGTGACAGCGGGGGCAAAGAGGAAACACGTCCTCGAATGAAAATAATGCCTCTTTGCACACAAAAGCATAGCAAACAGATTTTCTAAAATCTAGCTCATCAATATGAGATTTGGTGGCAAGTAAACATGCACTTTTCAATTTAATTTAGAAACAACGATAGATGGTTTATTATTAGGCTTCATGTGTTGCTCAAATTCTTTTACAATCTGATTTTCACTCTTATTTTCTCTTGTTTTGCTTTATTAGCTCTATTAATATCATCTTTCAAAATGGAATCGAGTCATAGGAAGCAAAGTAATATTTTTATCCTATGAACAAAGTATCTTTTG
>JAHHZJ010002481.1:0-42398 GCA_021437245.1 Aegilops speltoides
TATACAATTCCCTTTGTCTAGCGGTATTGTACTTGCCGAGATTGATCGTCGGTATACCGATACCTTGTTCAATCTTGTTACGGCAAGTCTCTTTACTCGTTCCATAACACATCATCCCACGATCAAATCTTTGATCACATTGTACACATTATGATGATGTCCTACGAGTGGGCCCAGATACCTCTCCGTCTGCGGAGTGACAAATCGATCTCGATTAGTGCCAACCCAGACACTTCGGAGATACACTGTAGTGCCTTTATAGCCACCCGATTCGTTGTGACGTTTGGTACACCAAAAGCATTCCTATGGTATCAAGGAGTTGCACAATCTCATGGTCTGGAAATGATACTTGACATTAGAAAAGCTTTAGCATACGAACTACGATCTTTGTGCTAGGCTTAGGATTGGGTCTTGTCCATCACATCATTCTTCTAATGATGTGATCCGTTATCAACGACATCCAATGTCCATGGTCAGGAAACCGTAACCATCTATTGATCAACGAGCTAGTCAACTAGAGGCTTACTAGGGACATGGTGTTGTCTATGTACCCACACATGTATCTGAGTTTCCTATCAATACAATTATAGCATGGATAATAGCGATTATCATGAACAAGAAATATAATAATAACTAATTTATTATTGCCTCTAGGGCATATTTCCATGATCTCCCACTTGCACTAGAGTCAATAATCTAGTTCACATTGCCATGTGATTAACACTCACAGTCACATCGCCATGTGACCAACATCCAAAGAGTTTACTAGTGTCATTAAACTAGTTCACATCATCATGTGATTAAGACTCAATGAGTTACGTGGTTTGATCATGTTTGCTTGTGAGAGAGGTTTTAGTCAGCGGTGCGCAACATTCAGATCCATATGTACCATAAATCTTTAGGTCATATTGTAAATGCTGCTTCCACGCTCCACTTGGAGCTATTCCAAATGGTCGCTCCACTATCGTATCCGGTTTGCTACTCGAGTCATTCGGATAGGTGTTAAAGCTTGCATCGTCGTAACCCTTTCGCCGAACTCTTTATCATATCCTTATTCCTCTAAGGATAATTTTGACCGCTATCTGGTGATCCTCCTTGATCACCTTTGTACCCTCTTGCCGGACATGTGGCAAGGCACACATCAGTCGGTACTTAGCATAGCATCTTGTAGAGCCTCGTCTAAAGCATAGGGGCGACCTTCGTCCTTTCTCTCTTTCTAACGTGTGTGGTCGAGCTTTAAGTCTTAACCGTACCTTACAACTCAGGCAAGAACTCCTTCTTTGGTGATCCATCTTGAACACCTTCAAGATCATGTCAAAATCGTGCTCATTTGAAAGTACCATTAAGCGTTTTGATCTATCCTCATAGATCTTGATGCTCAATGTTCAAGCAGCTTAATCAGGTTTTCTATTGAAAAATACTTTTCAAATAACCCTATATGCTTTCGAGAAATTCTACATCATTTTGATCAACAATATATTTACAACATATACTTATCGAAATTCTATAGTGCTCCCTCACTTCTTTGGAAATACAAGTTTCTCATAAACTTTGTATAAACCAAAAATCTTTGATCATCTTATCAAAGTGCATATTCCAACTCGAGATGCTTACTCCGGTCCATGGAAGGATCATTTGGAGCTAGCATACCTTTAGCATCCTTAGGATCGACAAAACCTTTCGATTGTATCACATACAACCTTTCCTTACGGCTGGTAAGGAAACTTCGTTTTGACATCCGCTTGCCATATTTCATAAATGCAGCTAATGCTAACATGATTAAGCGACTTTAAGCATCGCTACGGATGAGAAAATCTCATCGTAGTCAACTCCTTGAACTTGTGAAAAAATCTTACGCCACAAGTCGCTTCATAGATGGAGACATTACCATCCCGTCCGTCTTCTTCTTAAAGATCCATTTATCTCAATGGCTTGCCGATCATCGAGCAAGTCCACCAAAATCCATACTTTGTTACGATACATGAATCCTATCTCGGATTTCACGGCTTCTAACCATTTGCCGAATCTGGGCCCACCATCGCTTCTCCATAGCTCGTGGGTTCATTGTTGTCTAGCAACATGACCTTCAAGACAGGATTCTTGTACCACTGAAGTAGTACGCATCCTTGTCACCCTCGAGGTATGGTAGTGACTAGATCGAAACTTCATGATCACTATCATAAGCTTCTACTTCAATTGGTGTGGGCGCCACAGGAACATCTTCTGTGCCTGCTACACACTAGTTGAAGTGACGGTTCAATAACCTCATCAAGTCTCCACCATGCTCCCACTCAACTTTCGAGACAAACTTTTCCTCGAGAAAGGACCCGATTCAAGAAACAATCCCCATTGCTTTCGGATCTGAATTAGGAGGTATACCCAACTGTTTTGGGGTGTCCTATGAAGATGCATTTTATCCGCTTTGGGTTTGAGCTTATCAACTGAAACTTTTTCACATAAGCGTCGCAGCCCCAAACTTTTAAGAAATGACAACTTAGGTTTCTCCAAACCATAGTTCAAGCGGTGTTGTCTCAGCGGAATTACGTGGTGCCCTATTAAAGTGAGTGCGGTTGTCTCTAATGCCTAACCCATGAGCGATAGTGGCAATTCGATAAGAGACATCATAGTACGCACCATATCCAATAGGGTGCAACTATGATGTTTGGACACACCATCACACTATGGTGTTCGGCGGTATTAATTGTGAAACAATTTCCACAATGTCTTAATTGTGTGCCAAAGCTCATAACTCAGATACTCATCTCTATGATCATATCATAGACATTTTATCCTCTTGTCACGATGATCTTCAACTTCACTCTGAAATTACTTGAACCATTCAATAATTCAGACTTGTGTTTCATCAAGTAAATATACTCGATATCTACTCGAATCATCCGTGAAGTAAGAACATAGCGATATCCTTTGCGTGCCTCGGCACTCATTGGACTGCACACATCAAAATGTATTACTTCCAACAAGTTGCTTTCTTGTTCCATTTTTTCAAAGCGAGGCTTTAGGTCATCTTGCCCATGTGGTATGATTTGCATGTCTCAAGTGATTCAAAATCAAGTGAGTCCAAGCGGTCCATTGCATGGAGTTTCTTCATGCATATACACCAATAGACATGGTTAGCATGTCTCAAACTTTTCAAAAGCGAGTGAGTCAAAGATCCATCAACATGGAGCTTCTACATGCGTTTTATACTAATATGACTTACATGGCGGTACCACAAGTAGGTGGTACTATCATTACTATATTATATCTTTTGGCATGTACATGTGTATCACTACGATCGAGATTCAATAAACCATTCATTTTAGGTGCAAGACCATTGAAGGTTTTATTCAAATAAGCAGAGTAACCATTATTCTCCTTAAATGAATAACCGTGTTGCGATAGACATAATCAATCATGTCTATGCTCAACATAAACACCAAATAACAATCATTTAGGTTTAACATCAATCTCGATGGTAGAGGAGCATGTGATGCTTGATCACATCAACCATGGAAACACTTCCAACACATATCGTCACTCACCTTTAGCTAGTCTCCATTTATTCCGTAGCTTTTATTTGAGTTACTAATACTTAGCAACGAATCGGTATCTAATACCCTGGTGCTACTAGGAGTACTAGTAAAGTACACATTAACATAATGTATATCAATATACTTCTATCGACCTTGTCACCTTCTCATCTACCAAGTATCTAGGGTAATTATTGCTCCAAATGATATGTTCCCTTATTACGAAGCACTTAGTCTCGGGTTTAGGTTCAACCTTGGGTTTCTTCACTAGAGCAGCAGCTGATTTGCTATTTCATGAAGTATCCCTTCTTGCCTCGCCCTTCTTGAAACTAGTGGTTTCACCAACCATCAACAATTGATGCTCCTTCTTGATTTCTACTTTCGCGTGTCAAACACCATGAATACCTTAAAGATCACCATATCTATCACGATATGTTATAGTTCATCACGAAGCTCTAGCAGCTTGGTGGCAATGACTTTGGAGAAGCATCACTATCTCATTTGGAAGATCAACTCCCACTCGATTCAAGTGATTGTTGCACTCGGACAATCGAGCACAAGCTCAACGATTGAGCTTTTCTCCCTTAGTTTGCGAGGCTAAGAAAATGGTCGGAGGTCATATACCTCTTGGCGTGGGCACGAGCCTAAAATCCCAATTTCAGCCCTCGAAACATCTCATATGTTCATGACGTTTGAAAAAATGTCTTTGGTGCCTCAACTCTAAACCGTTTAAGCGAACTATCACGTAGTTATAAAAGCGTGTATGTCCGATGTTACGCAACATCCACGAGCGATGTTTGGGGTTCAGCACACTGAAAGCGGTGCATTAAGGACATAAGCTTTCTCTGTCCGCATAATCGCTCTCATCAACTTTCAACTATATTTTCTCTAGGAACATATCTAAGCAGTGGAACTAAAGCGCGAGCTTCACGACATAATTTGCAAAGATCTTTTGACTATGTTCAAGATAATTAAGTTCATCTCATGAACTCCCACTCGAATAGACATCCTCTAGTCATCTAAGTGATTACATGATCCGAGTCAACTAGGCGTGTCCGATCATCACGTGAGACGGACTAGTCATCATCGGTGAGCATCTTCATGTTGATCGTATCTACTATCGACTCATGCTCGACCTTCGGTCTCTTATGTTACGAGGCCATATGCGTACATGCTAGGATCGTCAAGTTAACCTAAGTGTTTGGCGTGTGTAAATCGGCTTATGCCGTTGTATGTGAGCGTAAGAATCTATCACACCCGATCATCACGTGGTGCTTGAAGCAGCGAACTTTCATAGCGGTGCACAGTTAGGGGGACCACTTTCTTGAAATTTTAATGAGGGATCATCTTATTTACTACCGTCGTTCTAAGCAAATAAGACGGATAAACATGACAAACATCACATGCAATCGAAAAGTGACATGATATGGCCAATATCATTTTGCTCCCTTTGATCTCCATCTTCGGGGCTCCATGATCATAATTGTCACCGGCATGACACCATGATCTCCATCATCGTGTCTCCATGAAGTTGTCTCGCCAACCTATTACTTCTACTACTTTGGCTACCGGCTAGCAATAAAGTAAAGTAATTACATGGCGTTGTTCAATGACTGTGAGATCATACAATAAATAAAGACAACTCCTATGGCTCCCTGCGGTTGTCATACTCATCGACATGCAAGTCGTGATTCCTATTACAAGAATATGATCAATCTCATATATCACATATCATTCATCACATTCTTCTTGGCCATATCACATCACATAGCATACTCTGCAAAAACAAGTTAGGCGTCCTCTAATTGTTGTTTGCATGTTTTGATGGCTGCTATGGGTTTCTAGCAAAACGTTTCTTACCCTCATAAAACCACAACGTTATATGCCAATTGCTATTTACCCTTCATAAGGACCCTTTTCATCGAATTCGTTCGACTAAAGTGGGAGAGGCGGCACCCGCTAGCCACCTTATGCAACAAGTGCATGTCAATCGGTGGAACTGTCTCACGTAAAATGCGTGTAAGGTCGGTCGGGCCGCTTCATCCCATGATGCCGCGAATCAAGATTGGACTAGTAACGGTAAGCATATTGAACAACATCAACGCCCACAACTACTTTGTGTTCTACTCGTGCAAAGAATCTCATAATAGACCTAGCTCATGGTGCCATTGTTGGGGAGCGTGAGAAATTCAAAATTTTCCTCGTGTCACCAAGATCTATCTATGGAGAAACCAGCAACAAAGGCGAAGGAGAGTGCATCTACATACCCTTGTAGATCTCTAAGCGGAAGCGTTCAAGAGAACGGGGTTGAAGGAGTCGTGCTCGTCGTGATCCAAATCACCGGAGATCCTAGTGTCGAGCGGACGGCACCTCGCGTTCAACACACGTACAGCCGGTGGCGTCTCCCATGCCTTGATCCAGCAATGAGAGAGGAGAGGTTGAGGAAGACTCCATCCAGCAGCAGCAACGCGGCGTGGTGGTGATGGAGGAGTGTGGCAATCTGCAGGGCTTTGCCAAGCACCGCGAGAGAGGAGGAGGACTTGGGAGAGGGAAGGGCTGCGCCGAGAACTTGGGTGTAGCTCCCATCGCCTCCCCACTATATATAGGGGTGGAGGGGCTGGTTTCTTGCCCTCCAAGTCCATTGGGGCATTGGCAAAGGTGGGAGGAAAGAAATCCCATCATTTCCTTCCCCACCGATTGTTATCCCCCTTTTAGGGATCTTGATCTTATCCTTGGGATATGATCTTATTCCTTCTAAGGGGATCTTGGTGCGCCTTGACCAGGGGTGTGGGGCCTTGCCCCCACTACCCACGTTCATGTGGTCCCCCATGCAGGTGGGGCCCACTCCAGAACCTTCTAGAACCTTCCCGGTATAATACCGAAAAATCCCGAACATTTTCCGGTGGCCAAAATAGGACTTCCCATATATAAATCTTTACCTCTAGACCATTCGGAACTCCTCGTGGCGTCCAGGGATCTCATCCGGACTCCGAACAACATTCGGTAACCACATACAAACTTCCTTTACAACCCTAGCGTCATTGAACTTTAAGTGTGTAGACCCTACGGGTTGGGGAGACACGTAGACATGGCCGAGACGTTCTCGGTCAATAACCAACAGCGGGATCTGGATACCCATGTTGGCTCCCACATGTTCCGATGATCTCATCGGATGAACCACGATGTCAAGGACTCAATCGATCCGTATACAATTCCCTTTGTCTAGCGGTATTGTACTTGCCGAGATTCGATCGTCGGTATACCGATACCTTGTTCAATCTCGTTACCGGCAAGTCTCTTTACTCATTCCATAACACATCATCCCGCGATCAACTCTTGATCACATTGTGCACATTATTATGATGTCCTACCGAGTGGGCCCAGAGATACCTCTCCGTCTGCGGAGTGACAAATCCCGTCTCGATTCGTGCCAACCAAGACACTTTGAGAGATACTGTAGTGCACCTTTATAGCCACCCGATTCGTTGTGGCGTTTGGTACACCCAAAGCATTCCTCACGGTATCCGGAGTTGCACAATCTCATGGTCTAAGGAAATGATACTTGACATTAGAAAAGCTTTAGCATACGAACTACGATCTTTGTGCTAGGCTTAGGATTGGGTCTTGTCCATCACATCATTCTTCTAATGATGGGATCCCGTTATCAACGACATCCAATGTCCATGAATTGAAACCGTAACCATCTATTGATCAACGAGCTAGTCAACTAGAGGCTTACTAGGGACATGGTGTTGTCTATGTACCCACACATGTATCTGAGTTTCCTATCAATACAATTATAGCATGGATAATAACGATTATCATGAACAAGGAAATATAATAATAACTAATTTGTTATTGCCTCTAGGGCGTATTTCCAACACATGGAGCCCCGAAGATGGAGATCAAAGGAGCTATATGATATTGGCCATATCATGTCACTACTATATAATTGCATGTGATGTTTATTATGTTTATGCATCTTGCTTACTTAGAGCGGCGGTAGTAAATAACATGATCCTTATAACAATTTCAAGAAGTGTTCTCCCTAAGCGTGCACCGTTGCTAAAGTTCGTTGTTTGAAGCACCGCGTGATGATCGGGTGTGATAGATTCTTACGTTCACATACAGCGGTGTAAGACAGTTTACACATGCAAAACACTTAGGGTTAACTTGCGAGCCTAGCATGTACGGGCATGGCCTCGAACACGAGAGATCTAAAGGTCGAACACGAGTCGTATAGAAGAAGCGATCAACATGGAGATGTTCACCGGCGATGACTAGTCCGTCTCACGTGATGATCGGACCCGGCCTAGTCGACTCGGATCGTGTAACTTAGATGACTAGAGGATGTCTAATCGAGTGGGAGTTCATTGTAATAATTTGATTAGGTGAACTTAATTATCATGAACTTAGTCTAAAACCTTTGCAAATATGTCTTGTAGATCAAATGGCTGCCGCTCATGTCAACATGAACTTCAACGTGTTCCTAGAGAAAACTAAGCTGAAAGATGATGGTAGCAACTATACGGACTGGGTCCGGAACCTGACGATCATCCTCATAGCTGCCAGGAAACAATATGTCCTAGAAGGACCGCTAGGTGATGCACCCGTTCTAGAGAACCAAAACGTTATGAACGCTTGGTAGTCACGTGCTGATGATTACTCCCTCGTTCCGTGCGGCATGCTTTATGGCTTAGAATCGGGGCTCCAAAAGCGTTTTGAGCAACACGGAGCATATGAGATGTTCGAGGAGCTGAGACTAGTTTTCCAAGCTCATGCCCGGGTCGATAGATATGAAGTCTCCGACAAGTTCTATAGTTGTAAGATGGAGGAAAATAGTTCTGTCAGTGAGCACATACTCAAAATGTCAGGTTGCACAACACTTTGTCCCAGGTGGACATTAACCTCCCGAGACGAGGCGGTCATTGACGAGAATCCTTTAATCGCTCCCACCAAGCTACAAGAGCTTTGTCATGAACTACAATATGCATGGGATGGTGAAGACCATTCTGAAGTATTTTCAATGCTGAAGTTGGCGAGGTAGAAATCAGAAGGAACATCAAGTGTTGATGGTCAATAAAACCACTAAGTTCAAGAAGGGCAAGGGCAAGAAGAACTTCAAGAAAGACAACAAGGATGTTGCGCCCGGTAAGCCGGTTGCCGGGAAGAAGTCAAAGAATGGACCCAAGCACGAGGTGAGTGCTTTTATTGCAAAGGAAGGGTCCTTTGAGCGGAACTGCCCCAAATACTTAGCGGACAAGAAGGCCGGCAACACCAAAGGTATATTTGATATACATGTAATTGATGTGTACCTTACCGATTACTCGTAGTAACTCCTGGGTATTTGATACGGTGCCGTTGCTCATATTTGTAACTCACAACAGAGCTGCGGAATAAGCGGAGGCGGCAAGGGCGAGGTGACGATCTTGGCGTCGGGAATGGTTCCAAGGTCGATGTGATCGCCGTCGGCACGCTACCTCTACATTTACCTCGGGATTAGTTTTAAACCTTAATAATTGTTATTTGGTGCCAAGTTTGAGCATGAACATTGTATCTGGATCTCGTTTGATCTGAGATGGCTACTCATTACATCCGAGAATAATGGTTGTTCTATTTATATGAGAGATATGTTTTATGGTCATGCTCCGATGGTCAATGGTTTATTCTTGATGAATCTCGAGTGTAATGTTACACATATTCATAGTGTGAATACCAAAAGATGTAAAGTTGATAACGATAGTCCACATACTTGTGCTTCGCCACTTGGTCACATTGGTGTCATTTGCATGAAGAAGATCCATCTTGATGGACTTTTAGAGTCTCTCGATTATGAATCATTTCACAACTCACGAATTTCAGTCAATTTAATTTGGTACACACTTAAGGAAAGCGTGGAATCGTTTCACAACTCACGCTACTGGAACACCTCGGTAAGAACGGTGTGTCCGGAACATCGTGTCGCACTCTATTGGATATGAGTGCGAGTCTATGATGTCTCTTAGCGATTTACGCTATCATTTTGGGGATACGCTCTAGAGACAGCTACATTCACTTTAAATAGGGCACCGTCTAAATCCGTTGAGAGCGACACCGTATGAATTATCGTTTGGGAAGAAACCTAAGTGTCGTTTCTAAAAGTTTGGGGATGCGATGCTTATGTCAAGAAACTTCAACTGAAAAGCTTCGAACCCAAGTCGGAAAAATCGTCTTCATAGGATACCCTAAGGAAACCATTGGGTATACCTTCTACTTAAGATCGAGGGCAAGATCTTTGTTGCGAGAACGGATCCTTTACGGAAAAAGAGTTTCTCTCGAAAGAAGTAAGTGGGAGGAAAGTAGAACTCGATGAAGTACTACCTCTCGAACAGGAAAGTAGTGCAGCTCAGGAAAATGTTCCTGTGATGCCTACACCAACTGAAGAAGAAAATAATGATGATGATCAAGGTACTTCGGATCAAGTTGCTACCAAACTTCGTAGGTCCACAAGGACACGTTCTGCACCAGAGTGGTACGACAACCCTGTCCTGGAAATCATGTTGTTAGACAACGGTGAACCTTCGAACTATGAAGAAGCGATGGCGGGCCCAGATTCCAACAAATGGCTTGAAGCCATGAAATCCGAGATAGAATCCATGTATGAAAACAAAGTATGGACTTTGACAGACTAGCCCGATGATCGGTGAGCGATAGAAAACAAATGGATCTTTAAGAAGAAGGCGGACACGGATGGAAATGTTACCATCTATAAAGCAACTTGTCGCTAAGGGTTATCGACAAGTTCAAGGATTGACTCTGACGAGACATTCTCTCCCGTAGCAAAGCTGAAGTCCGTCCGAATCATGTTAGCAATTGCCGCATACTATGATTATGAGATATGGCGAGATGGACGTCAAAAGCGGCATTCCTTAACGGACATCTTAAGGAAGAGTGTATATGATGCAGCGGAAGGTTTTGTCGACCCTAAGAATGCTAACAAAGTATGCAAGCTCCAGCGATCCATTTATGGGCTGGTGCAAGCATCTCGAGTTGGAACATTCTCTTTGATGAGATGATCAAAGCGTTTGGGTTTATGAGACTTATGGAGAAGCTGCGTTTACAAGAAAGTGAGTGGGAGCTCATGAGCATTTCTCATATTATATGTAGATGACATACTCTTGATGGGAAATGATATAGAACTTTTGGACAACATTAAGGCCTACTTGAATAAGTGTTTTTCAATGGAGGACCTTGGAGAAGCTGCTTACATATTAGGCATCAAAATCTATAGGGATAGATCGAGACGCCTCATAGGTCTTTCACAAAGCACATACCTTGATAAGATTTTGAAGAAGTTCAAAATGGATCGTCCAAGAAAGGGTTCTTGCCTGTGTTGCAAGGTGTGAGATTGAGCTCGGCTCAATGCCCGACCACGACAAAAGATAAAGAAGAGATGAGTGTCATCCCTATGCTTCAGCCATAGTATCTATTATGTATGCCATCTTGTGTACCGGACCGATGTAAACCTTGCCGTAAGTTTGGTAGGAAGGTACCAAAGTAATCCCGACAGGAACCTTTGGACAGCGGTCAAGAAGAGCTCGTCGTAAAGGCTTACGTCGGCCGCTAAGCTTTGACACGGATCTGGATGACTCTAAGTCACAAACGGATCGTGTATATGTTGAATGGTGGAAGCGATGGTGGTGCAGCTAAGCGAAGCGTCGTGGCGGGATCTACGTGTGAGCGGAGTACATGGCAGCCTCGGAGGCAGCGCATGAAGCAATTTGGGTGAAGGAGTTCATCACCGACCTAGGAGTCATACCCAATGCGTCGGCGCCGATCAAACTCTTCTGTGACAACACTGGAGCTATTGCCCTTGCCAAGGAGCCCTGGTTTCACAAGAAGACTAGGCACATCAAGCGTCACTTCAACTCCATCCGTGAAAATGTTCAAGATGGAGACATAGATATTTGTAAAGTACATACGGATCTGAATGTGCAGATCCGTTGACTAAACTCTCTTCATGAGCAAAACATGATCAACACCGAACTCTATGGGTGTTCGATTCATCACAATGTAACTAGATTATTGACTCTAGTGCAAGTGGGAGACTGTTGGAAATATGCCCTAGAGGCAATAATAAAATTATTATTATTATATTTCCTTGTTCATGATAATTGTCTTTATTCATGCTATAAGCGTATTATCCGGAAATCGTAATACACGTGTGAATACATAGACCATAATATGTCCTAGTAAGCCTCTAGTTGACTAGCTCGTTAATCAGCAGATAGTCATGGTTTCTAACTATGGACATTAGATGTCGTTGATAACGGGATCACATCATTAGGAGAATGATGTGATGGACAAGACAATCCTAAGCATAGCACAAGATCGTGTAGTTAGTTTGCTAGAGCCTTTCCAATGTCAAGTATCTTTTCCTTATACCATGAGATCGTGTAACTCCGGATCCGTAGGAGTGCTTTGGGTGTACCAAGCGTCACAATGTGGCGGGTGACTATAAAGGTGCAATCTGGTATCTCGAAAGTGTCATTGGGTTGACGCGGATCGAGGCTGGATTTGTCACTCCGTATGACGGAGAGGTATCACTAGGCCCACTCGGTAGTGCATCATCATAATGAGCTCAAAGTGACCAAGTGTGCGGTCACGGGATCATGCATTCAGTGCGAGTAAAGTGACTTGCGATGCGAGGTGAACAAGGTATTGGGATACCGACGATCGAGTCTCGGGCAAATAACATACCGTTTGACAAAGGGAATAGTATCACGGGGTTGCTTGAATCCTCGACATCGTGGTTCATCGATGAGATCATCGAGGTGTATGTAGGAGCCAACATGGGTATCAAGATCCGCTGTTGGTTATTGACGGAGAGCCGTCTCGGTCATGTCTCGTATGTCTCCGAACCCGTGGGGTCTACACATAAGGTTCGGTGGCGCTAGGGTTGTATGAATATGAGTATGCAGCAAAAGCGAATGTTGTTGGAGCTCCCGGATGAGATTCCGAGCGTCACGAGGAGTTCGGAATGGTTCGAGGGTAAAGAATTATATATAGGAAGTGTTGTTTGACCATCGGGAAAGTTTGGGGTCACCGGTATTGTCTGGGACCACGGAAGGGTCCGGGGTCCACCGGTGGGGCCACCCATCCCGGAGGCCCCAAGGGCTGAAGTGGGGAGGGAACCAGCCCATAGTGGGCTGGTGTGCCCCTTGGCCCACCCCTGCGCCTAGGGTTGAAACCCTATGGTGGGGCGCCCGCTGCCTTGGGGCACTCCACACCCCTGCGCCGTCCCTTGGGAGATTGCATCTCGGGGCGGCGCCCCTGAGGGCCTATATAAAGGAGGGCGGGGGAGGCGGCACAACCTGCAAGTCTGGCGCCTCCCTCCCCTGCTACACCTCTTCCTCCTTCCCGATTGCTTGGCGAAGCCTGGGAGTTTCTGCATCCACCACCACGCCGTCAGGTCTTTGCTGGATCATCATCAACCTCTCCTTCCCCTTGCTGGATCAACAAGGAGGAGGCGTCATCCGCTCCGTCACGTGTGTTGAGCAGCGGAGGTGCTGTCCGTTCGGCACTTGGTCATCGGTGATTTGAATCACGGCGATCACGACTCCATCACCACCGTTCTCTTGAGCGCTTCGCCTGCGATCTACAAGTGGTATGTAGATGCAATCTCTCTCTCTTGACTCGTTGCTTAGATGAACTCATAGATGGATCTTGGTGAAACCGTGGGAAAATTTTCAATTTTTGCGTTCCCCAACACCGCCCGATAGCACCGCTTTCCTCCACCTCGAGGAGTGGCGAGCTGGTCGAGGCGATGGTGGCGTCGGCGTCGTCGATGGCCTTGGGCGCGAGTCGTCTGGCGACTAGGCCCGCGAGGCTGGGTCGGTTGGAGCGGACGCCCGGCCATCTTTGGCTGTCTCGCGCTGGATCTGGGATGGGCTCGTTGCCCAAACTGCCGGTGGCCGTGCGGCCATGTTGCGCCGAGTCGAGCTCGGCGGTCGCCTCACGGGTGGCAAAAGCTGTGTCTTGAAGTTCGCGGGTCGCCAATGCGGCGGAACTAGATCCGCCGGCTTGGCGAGCTGGTTGGCGGTGTTGCTGGGTGTTGGCGCGTTGAGGAGGTCGCGCATCCGTAGCAGCGCTCCCGGTTCCTCGCCCGTGAGCTCATCGGTCGGCGTGGCTGCGTGGGCAGCGTGCATGTCGCCTTGTGGTCTCGTGAGGCGGTCGGGATGGCGGCGAGGACCGGCCGATGGCTCCTCCCGAACACGCGCCAGCGACCAGCGGCACTCGGCCGCAGCGGCGTGAATCCGTGGCGGCGTTGCGCTCAGCTGGCGGAATCGAGCGGCGGCAGGTGGCGGCAAGCGTCTCGGACATGTCCAGCATCTGCTGGTGCCTTTCCTCGGTGGGCTCGGGCCTCAACAACATTAGTGGCATCGGCGTCGAGCCGATGGGGACGCGGAGGCTCTGCATGGTGGTGCGCAGCGGATCGGACGGCTCGGCGTTCCGCTGCTGCTTTCGATGAGGAGGCGCCGGCGAAGACCTCCGTGGGCGTCCATTGCCCGGCGGAAATGCCACGCCCGAGGAGAGAGTCGGAGTAGGCGAGTACCTCGCTGCGGTACTCGTCGGCCGTGGGCACATTAGAATCTTGCCTTGATGAAGGAGGCGGCGAGTGCATCGAAGGCGTCGTCCATCGGCATAGCGGACTTGTCGAGTAGGAGAAGGGCCCGTCTAAAGCACGCTCGGCCAGCTCCTAGAGCTGCCCCACGGTGGCGCCAACCGTCGTGGTGGGTGCCGACGATGCCATGGGATGGCTAAAGAGAGGAGGAGGCTCGAGGGCACTGGTGGGCTCTAGGCGGGGTTGGTATGGATGGCGAAGCGAGATGCAAGACATACCCGTGTTCGAGGATCTCCTGAGAGATAACACCCCTAGTCCTGCCATGTGTAGTTTGATGTTTGACAGTACAAGGTTGCTCCTATTACTCTATGGAGGAGGAAGGAGGGCTGGCCAAGGCTTGGGCTACTCCTTCTCCCGAGTGAGTGTTACTATTGGGTGGCTAGTTCCTCTCTATGTTATCTATCTGTCCTTTGTTGTTGCCCGTAGGCGTGGGCTCCTGGGGGATTTTATAGGCCAACCCCCCAGGGATACAATGGTAATGTTATAAGTTGGTGGGTCTGGGTTGTCGGCATTTGGGGACCTGGGCTGGGACCCGCTGGGGGCCTGTGGTTTGCCGGGTTCCCCTAGGTGCGGTCCCCGCGTGCCTAGGGGGACTATGCGCTGTCTTGTCGATCGTCAGGGCGTGGCCGAGTTAAGTCATGTACGGTGGTGCTCGTCGGTCACGCTTCTTGTCGTCGTGATGATGGCGATGTGCTGTAGCCACACGGCCATGGTCGTAGGGTAGGTGAGGGCACTATTGCCATGCGGTGACGGAGGCATGGGCGGAACCTTTGTTGCCTTGGTCATCGATGGTGAAGACAAATCCCATCCATGGCTTGGATGGGGCGGGAGCTGACTTAATGGCTGGATTGTGGAGCACGCCCAGTGGGCTGGCTTGTTGAGAAGCCTTAGTTGCGCCGAGTTATTGTCTTGTACTAGTTGTTGAGGCGAGTCGGCGTGTCTTACGGGTCGGAGAGTTTGGCGGGTTGCGGGGTTTGGCGGGCGGCGACCGACCAAGCGTGTGCCGGCGAGGCGACACGGCCCGTTGTTTTTGAAAAGGATCCGGTTCCGTTGCCTACGGGGTTCATCCCCGATAGATATCATAGATCGCACCATATCTAATAAAGTATGATTACTACGTTCGGACACACCATTCTGCTGTGGTGTTCGAGGTGGCGTGAGTTGTGAAACTATTCCACATTGTTTTAGTTGAAGGCCAAAGTCGTAACCCAAATATTTGCCTCCATGATTAATTAAGTAGAAACATTATTTTCTTGCTATGATGATTCTCCACTTCACTCGGAAATTCTTTGAACTTTTCAAATGTTTGAGACTTGTGTTTCATTAAGTAGATACACCCATATTTGCTCAAATCATCTCTGAAGGTTAGAAAATAACGATACGCGGCGTGCCTCAACACTCATCGGACCGCATACATAGGTATGTATTATTTGCAATAATTCATTAGCTCACTCTATTGTTCTGTAGAACAGAGTTTTAGTCATCTTGCCCATGAGGCATGGTTTGCAAGTATCAAATGATTCATAATTAAGTGATTCCAAAAGCCCATCGCATGGAGTTTCTTCATGTTCTTTACACCAATATAACCTAAGCAGCGATTGCCACAAATATGTCGCACCATCATTATCGACTTTGCATCTTTTGGCATCAATATTATGAATATGTGTATCACCACAATCGAGATTCAACAAAATAGACCACTCTTCAAGGGTGCATGACCATAAAAGATATTACTCATATAAATAGAACAACAATTATTCTTTGATTTGAATGAATAACCAACTTGCACTAAACAAGATCCGGATATAATGTTCATGCTCAATCTTTGGCACCAAATAACAATTATTCAGGTCTAAAACTAATCCCGAAGGTAGATGTAGAGGTAGCGTGGCGGTGGCGATCACATCGACCTTGGAACCATTCCCGACGCGCATCATCACCTCGTCCTTAGCCAATCTTTGTTTAATCCGTAGCTCCCATTTCAAGTTACAAATATGAGCAACCAAACCAGTATCAAATACCCAGGCGCTACTATGAGTATTAGTAAGGTACACATCAATAACATGTATATCAAATATACATTTGTTCACTTTGCCATCCTTCTTATCCGCCAAATACTTGGGGCAGTCCCACTTCCAGTGACCAGTCCCTTGCGGTAGAAACACTCGGTTTGAGGGCTTGGGTCAACTTTGGGCTTCTTACGGGAGTGGCAACTTGCTTGCCATTCTTCTTGAAGTTCCCTTTTTCTTGCCCTTTTCTTGAAACTAGTGGTCTTGTTAACCATCAACACTTGATGCTCCTTCTTTGATTTCTACCTCCATGACTTTGAGCATTGCGAAGAGCTCGGAAGTGTCTTATCCATCCCTTGCATATTATAGTTCGTCACGAAGCCTTTGTAGCTTGGTGGTAGTGATTGAAGAACTCTGTCGATAACACTATCATCGGAAGATTAACTCCCGGTGGGTCAAGTGATTATGATACCCGGACATTTTGAGTATGTGTTCATTGATAGAACAGTTCACCTCCATCTTGCAGCTATAGAAATTGTTGGAGACTTCGTATCTCTCAACTCGAGCATTTGCTTGACATATTAACTTCAACTCCTGGAACATCTCATATGGTCCATGGCGTTCAAAACGTCTTTGAAGTCCCGATTCTAAGCCGTAAAGCATGGCTGCTTTGAACTATTGAGTAGTCATTAGATTGAGCTTGCGGACATTCAAAACATCGACATCTGCTCCTCAGCGAGCCTTTCACCTAGCGGTACATCAAGGACATAATTCTTCCGTGCAGCAATGAGGACAATCCTCAAATTCGGACCCGATCCGTGTAGTTGTTACCATCATCTTTCAACTTAGCTTTCTCTAGGAATGCATTAAAATTCAGAGAGCGATAGCACGGGCCATTGATCTACAACATAGATATGCAAATACTATCAGGACTAAGTTCATGATAAATTAAGTTCAATTAATCAAATTACTTAAGAACTCCCACTTAGATAGACATCCCTCAAGTCATCTAAATGATACATGATCCAAATCAACTAATCAATGGCCGATCATCATGTGAGATGGAGTAGTCATCAATGGTGAACATCTCTATGTTGATCATATCTACTATATGATTCATGTTCGACCTTTCGGTCTCCGGTGTTCGAGGCCATATGCGTACATGCTAGGCTCGTCAAGTTTAACCCAAGTATTCGCATGTGCAAAGCTGTCTTGCACTTGTTCTATGTGAACATAGAGTCTATCACCCGATCATCATGTGGTGTCTCAACACGATTTAAGGCGTAGCAGCGATGCATACTCGGGAGAACACTTTTACCTTGAAATTTAGTTAAGGGATCATATTATAATGCTACCCGACAAATTAAGCAAAATAAGATGCATAAAAGATAAACATCACATGCAATCAAAATATGTGACATGATAGGGCCATCATCATCTTGTGCTCTTGATCTCCATATCAAAGAATCGTCATGGCGTCCATCGTCATCGGCTCGACACCTTGATCTCCATCGTTGCATCGTGGTGCGATCGCCAACTATTGCTTCTACAACTATCGCTAGCATAATGATAAAGTAAAAGCAATTACACGGCGTTTGCATTTCATACAATAAATAGACAACCATAATGCTCCTACGGTTGAGATAACTTTACAAAAGCGTGATCATCTCATACAATAACTTATATCACATCATGTCTTGACCATATCACATCACAACATGCCCTGCAAAAACAAGTTATACATCCTCTACTTTGTTGTTGCAAGTTTTACGTGGCTGCTACGGGCTTCTAGCAAGAACCGTTCTTACCTACGCATCAAACCACAATGGTGTTTCATCAAGTTTGGTGTTTTAACCTTCTTCAAGGACCGGCCGCAGTCAAATTCGATTCAACTAAAGTAGGATAAACAGACACCCGCCAGCCACTTTTATGCAAAACTACTTGAATGTTTGTCGGTGGAACCGATCTCATGTGCGTGGACATGTAAGGTTGGTGCAGGCGCTTCATCCCACAATACTACCGAATCAAAATAAGACCTTGGTGGTAGCAGTATGACTATCACATCCACAACTCTTTGTGTTCTACTTGTGCATATCATCTACGTATAGACACGGCTCATGATGCCACTATTGGGAAGCGTTGCATGGAAAAAAAATTTACGCTGCGCGATGATCTATCCGTGGAGATGCATAGCAACGAGGGGAAGAGTGTGTCTACATACCCTCGTAGATCATAAGCGAAAGCGTTTCTCAACGCGGTTGATGTAGTCGATCTTCTTCGCGCTTCAACCGATCAAGTACCGAATGCATGACACCTCCGCGTTCTACACACGTTCAACTTGATGACGTCCCTCGCCTTCTTGATCAAGCCGCGACATCGGAAGTATATGAGTTTAAGTAATCACGGCGTGGTGGCGGTGATGGTGAAGTGATCCTGCGAGGGCCGCCTCAGCACTATGAAAATATGACCAAGGGTGTAAGCGGTGGAGGGTGCACGCTGCGGCTAAGCAATTATGCAGGGGTGTGCTAGGGGTTACGAAGGAAATATGCCTAGAGGCAATAATAAAGTTATTATTTATTTCCTTATTTCATGATAAATGTTTATCATTCATGCTAGAATTGTATTAACGGAAACATGATACATGTGTGAATGCATAGACAAACAAGATGTCACTAGTATGCCTCTACTAGACTAGCTTGTTGATCAAAGATGGTTATGTTTCCGACCATGAACAAAGAGTTGTTATTTGATTAACAAGGTCACATCATTAGTAGAATGATCTGATTGACATGACCCATTCCGTTAGCTTAGCACACGATCGTTTAGTATGTTGCTCTGCTTCTATCCATAACTTATACATGTTCTGTAACTATGAGATTATGCAACTCCCGTTTACGGAGGAACACTTTGGTGCTACCAAACATCACAGCGTAAGCTGGGTGATTATAAAGGATTACTACAGTGATTCCAAAGGCAGATGTTGGGTTGGCGTATTTGAGATTAGGTTTTGTCACTCCGATTGCCGGAGAGGTATCTCTGGGCCCCTCGGTAATGCACATCACTGAAGCCTTGCAAGCACTACAACTAATGAGTTAGTTGTGAGATGATGTATTACGAACAAGTAAAGAGACTTGCGGTAGCGAGATTGAACTAGGTATTGGATACCGGCGATCGAATCTCGGGCAAGTAACATACCGTTGACAAAGGAACAACGTATGTTGTTATGCGGTCGACCGACAAAGATCTTCGTAGAAAATGTAGGAACCAATATGGGCATCAGGTCCGCTATTGGTTATTGACCGTGAATAGTTCTAGGTCATGTCTACATTGTTCTCGAACCGTAGAGGTCCATGCAGCAAGGTTTCGATGGCGGTTATTATGAGTTTATGTATTTTGATGTACGAAGAAGTTGAGTCCGGATGTGATCACGGACATGGCGAGAGTCTCGAAATGGTCGAGACATAAAGATTGATATATTGGAAGCCTATGTTTGGAGTTCGGAAAGGTTCGGGCGAAAGCGAAATTCTGAAGATGCGGGAGGTTACGGAACCCCGAGGTAAATGGGCCTCGGTGGGCCTTGAGGGAGAAGAGGAGGGGCGGCGGGGGTGGCAGCGGCCTCTCCCCAGTCCAAATAGGACAAGGAGGCGGCGCCCTTCTCTTCCCCTCCCCAATCCTATTCCAACTAGGAAGGGGGAGTCCTACTCGGTGGGAGTAGGACTCCTCAGCGCCTCCTCTGGGCCGGCCGGCCTCCCCCTCCCTCCTTTATATCTGGGGCAGGGGGCACCCCATGACACACAAGTTGATCCTTGAGATCGTTCCTTAGCCGTGTCGGTGCCCCTCCACCATATTCCACCTCGGTTATACCGTGTGCGAAGCTTAAGCGAAAGCCTGCGCAGTGAAACATCAAGATCGTCCTGCGCGCCGTCGTCTTGTGGAACTCTCCTCGACACTCGGCTGGATCGGATCTGAGGGCGTCATCGAGCTGTCGTGTGTCAAGAACTTCGGGCGCCGGAATATGCGGCGCGGGATCGGTCGGATCGCGAGGAGAAGCGTCGACTACTTCCTCTACGTTGTGATCGCTTCGCTTGGTCTCACGAGTGCGTAGACAACACTCTCCCCTCTCGTTGCTATGCATCACCATGATCTTGCGTGTGCGTAGGAAATTTTTGAAATTACTCGTTCCCCAGCAGTGGCATCGAGCCTAGGTTTTTCTATGGTTTGATGTTTTGCAGAGTAGAACACAAGTGAGTTGTGGGCGATACAAGTCATACTACCTACCAGCATGTCATACTTTGGTTCAGCGGTATTGTGAGATGAAGTGGCCAGACCGACATTACTGGCGTGACGCTTCTGAGACTGGTTTCACCGCCACGAGCACTTTCGTTGCTTAAAGGTGACTGGTGGGTGTCTGTCTCTCTCACTTTAGTTGAACCGAGTGTAGCTCGCCGGTCCTTGAGAAGGTTAAAAGCAGTCTATTTGTGAAATATCGTTGTGGTTTTGATCGTAGGTGAGACTGGTTCTTGCTTAAGCCCGTAGCAACCACGTAAAATTTGCAACAACAAAGTAGAGGGCGTCTAACTTGTTTTTGCAGGGCATGTTGTGATGTGATATGGTCAAGGCGTGATGCTATATTTTATTGTATGAGATGATCATGTTTTGTAACGAAGTTATCGGCAATGGCTGGAGCCATATGGTTGTCGCTTTATTGTATGCAATGCAATGCATACTGTAATGCTTTACTTTATCACTAAGCGGTAGCGATAGTCGTAGAAGCATAAGTTTGGCGAGGCGACAGCGATGCTACGATGGAGATCAAGGTGTCGCGCCCGGTGGCGATGGTGATCATGGTGGTGCTGCAAGATGGAGATCATGAAGCACAAGATGATGATGACCATATCATATCACTTATATTGATTTGCATGTGATGTTTATCCTTTTATGCATCTTATCTTGCTTTGATTGGCGGTAGCATTATAAGATGATCTCTCACTAAATTATCAAGAAGTGTTCTCCCGGTATGCACCGTTGCCAAAGTTAAATCGTGCCCGGACACCACGTGATGATCGGGTGTGATAAGCTCTCGTCCATCTAGCGGGTGCAAGCCAGTTTTGCACACGCAGAATACTCGGGTTATACTTGGCGAGCCTAGCATATGCAGATATGGCCTCGGAACACGGAGACCGAAAGGTCGGCGTGAATCATATAGTAGATATGATCAACATAAGATGTTCACCATTGAAAACTACTCCATTTCACGTGATGATCGGTTATGGTTTAGTTGATTTGGATCACGTGATCACTTAGATAACTAGAGGATGTTTTTCTAAGTGGGAGTTCTTAAGTAATATGATTAATTGAACTTAAAATTATCATGAACTTAGTACTGATAGTATCTTGCTTGTTTATGTTTGATTGTAGATAGATGGCTCGTCTTTGTTGTTCCGTTGAATTTTAATGCGTTCCTTGAAAGCAAAGTTGAAAGATGATGGTAGCAATTACGGACTGGGTCCGTAACGAGATCATCCTCATTGCTGCCTGAAGAGATTCGTCTGGATGCACCGCTAGGTGCAGACTCTTCTTTGGAGCAACACCGGATGTTGTGAACATTTGGCGAGCAAAGGCGATGACTACTCTATAGTTGATTGTGCCATGCTATCGGCTTAGAACCGGGACTTCAACGGCGTTTTGAGCGTCATGGAGCATATGAGATGTTCCAAGAGTTGAAGTTGATATTCCAACAGAATGCCGGATTGAGAGATATGAAGTCTCCAATAAGTTCTATAGCTGCAAGATGGAGGAGAATAGTTACATTAGTGAGCACATACTCGAGAATGTGCAGGTACTACAATCACTTGCGCAATTGGAAGTTAATCTTCCGGATGATTGTGTCATTGACAGAATTCTCAATCACTGCCACCAAGCTACAAAGGCTTCGTGATGAACTATAATATGCAAGGGTTAGTAAAGACTATACAGAGCTCTTCGCAATGCTAAAGGCTGCGGAGGTAGAAATCAGAAGGAGCATCAAGTGTTGATGGTCAATAAGACCACTAGTTTCAAGAAGAAAGGTAAAGGGAAGAAGAAGGGAACTTCAAGAAGAACAGCAAGCAAGTTCTTTGCGGGAGAAAAACCCAAGTCTGGCCCAAAACACAAGCTAAGTGCTTCTCGCATAGCAGAGTAGTCCTTTGAAGCGGAACTGCCCCAAGTATTTGGCGGATAAGAAGGATGGCAAGGTGAACAAAGGTATATGTGATATACATGTTATTGATGTGTACCTTACTAGAGCTCGTGTAGCTTTTGGGTATTTGATCTTGGTTACATTGCTAATATTTGCAACTCGAAGCAGGGACTACGGATTAGCGAACTCGGCAAGGGCGAGGTGACGATCGCGTGGGAAATGGTTCCAAAGTCGATGTGATCGCGGTCGCACGCTACCTCTACATCTACCTTCGGGATTAGTTTTAGACCTAAATAATTGTTATTTGGTGCTGCGTTGAGCATGAACATTATATCTGGATCTTGTTTGATGCGAGGCGGTTATTCATTTAAATCAGAGAATAATGGTTGTTCTATTTATATGAGTAATATCTTTTATGGTCATGCACCCTTGAGAGTGGTCTATTTTGATGAATCTCGATAGTAGTGATACACATATTCATAATGTTGAAACCAAAAGATCAGAGTTGATAATGATAGTGCAACTTATTTGTGGCTTTGCCGTTTAGGTCATATCGGTATAAAGCGCATGAAGAAACTCCATCTTGATGGACTTTTGGAGTCACTTGATTATGAATCACTTGGCACTTGCGAACCGTGCCTCATGGGCAAGATGACTAGAACACTGTTCTCGATACTATGGATAGAGCAACAGATTTGTTGGAAATCATACATCTGAGATGTATGTGGTCCGATGAATGTTGAGGCTCGTGGCGGATATCGTTATTTTCTCACCTTCACAGATGACTTAAGAGATATGGGTATATCTACTTAATGAAACATAAGTCTGAAACATTTGAAAAGTTCAAAGAATTTCAGAGTGAAGTTGAAAATCATCGTAACAAGAAAATTAAGTTTCTACGATCGATCGTGGAGGTGAATATTTGAGTTACGAGTTTGGTCTACATTTGAAACAATGCGGAATAGTTTCACAACTCATACCGGAACACCACAGCGTAATGGTGTGTCGAGCGTCGTGTCGTACTTTACTAGATATGGTGCGATCTATGATGTCTCTTACAGATTTACCGCTATCGTTTTGGGGATATGCTCTAGAGGCGGCCGCATTCACCTTGAATAGAACACCGTCAAAATCCGTTGAGGCGACACCTTATGAACTATGGTTTAGCAAGAAACCAAAGTTGTGCGTTTCTTAAAGTTTGGGGATCACGATGCTTATGTGAAAAAGCTTCAACTGATAAGCTCGAACCCAAATCGAATGTGTCTTCATAGGATACCCAAAGGAAGCAGTTGGGTACACCTTCTATCACAGATCCGAAGGCAAGACATTCGTTGCTAAGAATGGATCCTTTCTAGAGAAGGAGTTTCTCTCGAAAGAAGTGAGTGGGAGGAAAGTAGAACTTGATGAGGTAATTGTACCTTCTCCCTTACTTGAAAGTAGTTAAATCGCAGAAACGGTTTACGAGACACCTACACCAAGTAGTGAGGAAGTTGATGATGTTGATCATGAAACTTCAGATCAAGTTACTACGAGAACCTCGTAGATCAACGAGTAAGATCCGCACGAGTGATACGGTAATCCTGTTCGGAAATCATGCTACTAGATCATGATGAACCTACAAACTATGAAGAAGCGATGGTGAGCCCAGATTCCATAAAATGGCTTGAAGCCATGAAATCGAGATGGGATCCATGTATGAAAACAAAGTATGGACTTTGGTTGATTTGCCGAGGTTGACAAGCAATAGAAAACAAGTGGATCTTCAAGAAGAAGGCACGGCGATAATATTCTGTCTACAAAGCTCGACTTATGCATAAAGGGTTTCGACAAGTTCAAGGGATTGACTATGATGAGACCTTCTCACCCGAAGCGATGCTTAAGTCTGTCCGAATCATGTTTGCAATTGCCGCATTTTATGATTATGAAATTTGGCAAATGGATGTAAAGCTGCATTCTTGAATGGATTTACGGAAGAAGAGTTGTATATGATGCAACGAGAAGGTTTTATCGATCCAAAGGAGCTAACAAAGTGTGCAAGCTCCAGCGATCCATTTATGGACTGGTGCAAGCATCTCGGAGTTGGAATAAGCGCTTTGATAGTGTGATCAAAGCATTTGGGTTTATCAGACTTTTGGAAGCCTGTATTTACAAGAAAGTGAGTGGG
This sequence comes from Aegilops speltoides, assembly GCA_021437245.1. Taxonomy (NCBI): domain Eukaryota; kingdom Viridiplantae; phylum Streptophyta; class Magnoliopsida; order Poales; family Poaceae; genus Aegilops; species Aegilops speltoides. Next base: position 24,545 of record JAHHZJ010002481.1, read on the forward strand.
AGCTCTGTAGCATTTACGATATTATATGTAGATGACATATTGCTGATCGGAAATGATATAGAATTCTGGATAGCATAAAGGGATACTTGAATAAGAGTTTTTCAATGAAAGACCTCGGTGAAGCTGCTTACATATTGGGCATTAAGATCTATAGAGATAGATCAAGGCGCTTAATTGGACTTTCACAATGCACATACCTTGACAAAATTTTGAAGAAGTTCAAAATGGATCAAGCAAAGAAAGGGTTCTTGCACGTGTTACAAGGTGTGAAGTTGAGTAAGACTCAATGCCCGACCACTGCGGAAGATAGAGAGAAAATGAAAGATGTTCCTATGCTTCAGCCATAGGCTCTATCATGTATGCAATCTGTGTACCAGACCTAATGTGTGCCTTGCTATAAGCCTAGGGAGGTACCAAAGTAATCGAGTGGATCCTTTGGACAGCGGTCAAGAACATCTGAAATACGAAAGGACTAAGGATATGTTTTCGTATATGGAGGTGACAAAGAGCTCATAAATGGCAGTTACGTTGATGCAAGCTTTGACACGATCCAGACGATTCTAAATCGCAAACCGGATCGTATTTACACTAAGCGGAGGAGCTGTCGGTTGGTGCGAGTTCTAAACAAAGCGTCATAGCGGGATCTACATGTGAAGCGGAGTACATAGCAGCCGGAAGCAGCTAATGAAGAGTGCGGATGAAGGAGTTCATATCCGATCTAGGTGTCATACCTAGTGCATCGGGTCCAATGAAAATCTTCTATGACAATCTTGGAGCAATTGCCTTAGCGAAGGAATCCAGATTTCACAAGAGGACCAAGCACATCAGAGGCGCTTCAATTCCATCCGGGACTTAGTCTAGGTGGGAGACATAGAGATTTGCAAGATACATACGGATCTGAATGTCATGGAGACCGTTAACTAAGCCTCTTCCACGAGCAAAACATGATCAACACCAAGACTCCATGGGTGTTAGAATCATTACTATGTAATCTAGATTATTGACTCTAGTGCAAGTGGGAGGCTGAAGGAAATATGCCCTAGAGGCAATAATAAAGTTATTATTTATTTCCTTATTTCATGATAAATGTTTATCATTCATGCTAGAATTGTATTAACCGGAAACATGATACATGTGTGAATGCATAGACAAACAAGATGTCACTAGTATGCCTCTACTAGACTAGCTTGTTGATCAAAGATGGTTATGTTTCTGGCCATGAACAAGAGTTGTTATTTGATTAACAAGGTCACATCATTAGTAGAATGATCGATTGACATGACCCATTCCGTTAGCTTAGCACCACGATCGTTTAGTATGTTGCTCTGCTTTTATCCATAACTTATACATGTTCACTGTAACTATGAGATTATGCAACTCCGTTTACGGAGGAACACTTTGGGTGCTACCAAGCGTCACAATGTAGCTGGGTGATTATAAAGGAGTACTACAGGTGTCTCCAAAAGGCGGATGTTGGGTTGGCGTATTTGAGATTAGGTTTTGTCACTCCGATTGTCGGAGAGGTATCTCTGGGCCCTCTCGGTAATGCACATCACTGAAGCCTTGCAAGCACTACAACTAATGAGTTAGTTGTGAGATGATGTATTCTGAGCGAGTAAAGAGACTTGCGTGCGAGATTGAACTAGGTATTGGATACCGGCGATCGAATCTCGAGCAAGTAACATACCGTTGACAAAGGAAACAACGTATGTTGTTATGCGATCGACCGACAAAGATCTTCGTAGAAAATGTAGGAACCAATATGGGCATCAGGTCCGCTATTGGTTATTGACCGTGAATAGTTCTAGGTCATGTCTACATTGTTCTCGAACCGTAGAGTCCGCAGCAAGGTTTCGATGGCGGTTATTATGAGTTTATGTATTTTGATGTACGAAGAAGTTGAGTCCGGATGTGATCACGGACATGACGAGGAGTCTCGAAATGGTCGAGACATAAAGATTGATATATTGGAAGCCTATGTTTGGAGTTAGGAAAGGTTCGAGGCGAGGAATTCTAGAATGCAGGGAGGTTCTGGAACCCCGGGAGTAAATGGGCCTCGGTGGGCCTTGAGGAGAAGAGGAGGGGCGGCCGGGGGTGGCGCGCCTCTCCCCCAGTCCGAATAGGACAGGAGGGGGCAGCGCCCCTTTCCTCTTCCCCTCCCCAATCCTATTCCAACTAGGAAGGGGGAGTCCTACTCGGTGGGAGTAGGACTCCTCAGCAGCGCCTCCTCTAGGCGGCCGGCTCCCCTCCCTCCTTTATATCTGAGGGCAGGGGCACCCCATGACACACAAGTTGATCCTTGAGATCGTTCCTTAGCCGTGTGCGGTGCCCCTTCCACCATATTCCACCTCGGTTATACGTCATGAAGCTTAAGCGAAGCCTGCTGCGCGTGAAACATCAAGATCGTCCTGCGCCGTCGTCTTGTGAGAACTCTACCTCGACACTCGGCTGGATCGGATCTGAGGGCGTCATCGAGCTGTCGTGTGTCAAGAACTCGGGGCGAATGTGGCGGCGCGGGATCGGTCGGATCGCGAGGAAACGTCTGACTACTTCCTCTACGTTGTGATCGCTTCGCCGGGTCTCTGAGAATGCGTAGACAACACTCTCCCTCTCGTTGCTATGCATCACCATGATCTTGCGTGTGAGTAGGAAATTTTTAAAATTACTCGTTCCCCAACAGGTTCCCCACATATATATATATAGGTGGAGGGCGCTAAGTAGGCTGAATCCTACTTGGGGTCCTCTAAGTAAGTGGCGCCTTTTGTAATTGCGGAGAAGAAAGGAAATGGGGAAGAGAAGGAAGGGAGGCGAATACTCCCCTTTCCTTCCCCACTTGGCGGCTGCCATGCTTGGTGCGCATTGACCCCTTGTGGGATGGTGTGCTCCCCTCTTGTGTTAATAGGCACGATGTAAACGAAGCTACGTCGGTATTTCCCAATAAGCGGAAGGAGGATGCAGCCGCATGGCGGTAGGTATTTCCTCAGATATAAAACCAAGGTTATCGAACCAGTAGGAGAACCGAGCAACACAACGTAAACAGCCCCTACACATAGATAAAAATCCTGCGCAACCCGGCGTGTTAAAGGGTTGTCAATCCCTTAGGGGTATGGCGCCTCAAGATAGGCAAACAGGCGTGAGGTAAATTGTAGTAGATTGATAGATCGAGCGCCAAATAAAATAAATAGAAATAAAGTGCAGCAAGGTATTTTTGTATTTTTGGTTTAGTAGATCTGAAAATAAAGTCAAGAAAATTAGATCATAAAGGCAAATATATGAGAAAAGAAGACGGGGCGTAGGTTTTACTAGTGGCTTCTCTCGAGAAAAATAACAAGCGTTGGGTGAACAAATTTCTGTTAGGCTATTGTGAACTTCAAATAATCATGGCGATATCGGGCAATGATCATTAATTATATAGGCATGATGTCTACTCATAACCTTCTTCTTGTAGGCGTTGTTGGGCCTCCAAGTGCGAGAGGTTTGTAGGACGAGTAGCAAATTTCCTCAAGTGGATAACCTAAGGTTTATCAATGTGGGAGGCGTGGGATGAAGATGGTCTCTCTCAAACAACCATGCAACCAAATAACAAAGGGTCTCTTGTGTCCCCAACACACCCAATATAATGGTAAATTGTATAGGTGCACTAGTTAATTGAAGAGATGGTGATACAAGTGCAATATGGATGGTAGACATAGGTTTTTGTAATCTGCAAATATAAAAACAGCAAGGTAACTAATGATAAAAGTGAGTGTAAATGGTATTGGAATGCTAGGAAACAAGGCCTAAGGTTCATACTTTCACTAGTGCAAGTTCTCTCAACAATAATAACATAATTGATTCATATAACTATCCCTCAACATTCAACAAAGAGTCACTCCAAAGTCACTAATAGCGGAGAACAAACAAAGAGAATATTGTAGGGTACGAAACCACCTCAAAGTTATCCTTTCTGATCGATCTATTCAAGAGTCCGTACTAGAATAACACCTTAAGACACAAATCAGCAAAACCCTATGCCACCTAGATACTCCAATGTCACCTCAAGTATCCGTGGGCATGATTATACGATATGCATCACACAATCTCATATTCATCTATTCAACCAACACAAAGAACTTCAAAGAGTGCCCCAAAGTTTCTACCGGAGAGTCAAGGCAACGTGTACCAACCCCTATGCATAAGTTCACAAGGTCACTGAACCCGCAAGTTGATTACCAAAACATACATCAAGTGAATCAATAGAATACCCCATTGTCACCACGGGTATCCCGTGCAAGACATACATCAAGTGTTCTCAAATCCTTAAAGACTCAATCCGATAAGATAACTTCAAAGGGAAAACTCAATCCATTACAAGAGAGTAGAGGGGGAGAAACATCATAAGATCCAACTATAATAGCAAAGCTCGCGATACATCAAGATCGTGCCGAATCAAGAACACGAGAGAGAGAGAGAGATGAAACACATAGCTACTGGTACATACCCTCGGCCCCGAGGGTGAACTACTCCCTCCTTGTCATGGAGCGCCGGGATGATGAAGATGGCCACTAGTGAGGATCCCCCTCCGACAGTCTTGTCGGAACAGGGTCGATTGGTTTTAGGGGCTCTGAGAGGCTTGCGTGGCGGAACTCCCGATTTAGGTTTATTTCTAGAGGTTTCTATATTTATAGGAATTTTTGGCATCGGGAACAAGTCAGGGAGGTCTCTGCTACGTCTTGAGCTTGCGTTGGTTTTCCTTGAAGAGGAAAGGGTGATGCAGCAATAGTAGCGTAAGTATTTCCCTCCATTTTTGAGAACCAAGGTATCAATCAAGTAGGAGGCTCTTCAAAAGTCCCGCACCTACACAAACAAAGAAGAACTACTTAACCAACGCAATAAAGGGGTTGTTAATCCTTTCACGACCACTTGCAAAAGTGAGATCACGATAGAGATAGTATGATAAGATAAATATATTTTGGTATTTTATAATATAGATAGGAAAAGTAAAGATGCAAATAAAAGTAGATTGAAAGCTTATATGATAAAAGATAGACCCGGGGCCATAGGTTTCACTAGTGGCTTCTCTCAAGATAGCATAAGTGTTACGGTGGGTGAACAAATTCTTGTCGAGCAATTGATAGAAAAGCGAATAATTATGAGATTATCTACATACGATCATTTATATAGGCATCACGTCAAGTGACAAGTAGACCGACTCACTGCTGCATCTACTACTATTATTCCACATCGACCGCTATCCGGCATGCATCTAGAGTATTAAGTTCATAAAGAACAGAGTAGCATTAAGAAAGATGACATGATGTTGTCGGGCGTGTCTCTCTGTGTGGCCTCGAGCACCTATAGACGCAGGGGCCCCTTCTAGTCCGGCAAGGGAGGAGGGCGTCTTGTGAGCAGGTCGAGGTCGAGCACGGGAGGCAGGCGATTTTTACCCAACCGGGGCTCTCGGAAGATAAAACCTCTCTGTTGCTTCGGTGATTATATTTGATCTTGCTCGCGCATGCGAGTGTATGGTGGTGTTGTGGGTGTCGAATGAACCGAACCCCTTCTACATGCGCATGGGCCTCCCTTTTATACTCTGAAGGGGGCATCCACAGGTGGCAGCGTAGGAAGAGGGGGTAGAAAGGTAAAATCGCAGGTTGGTACAACAGTGACCAATAGTGACCCCTACCTAACTCTGACGGCAGGGGACAAGGGCATTTAATGCCCGTCCGGTCGCCCCAACAGTGCAGAGGAGTGACCGTTAAGTGAGCCACCGGTTGCCACGATGGCGTCTCTGTCAGCTTCACTCGCCACCTTGCCCTTCATGGCTGCGCAACGCCTCGCCACGTGCCCCTGGGACGGCCCTGGGGTGACACGTCGCTGGGTGCGCTGGACTTTGAGTGGCAGCCTTGCCGCGGCAAGTGCCTTGCCGCGGCCCTTCTCTTGTCGTGCCGGCAAGCTTGCGACCGCCAGGGCCTTGCCGGGGCCTTGTGAGCGCCCTTGATAAGTCTTCTAGAGATGCCTTGGCCGGCCTTCCCGGCAAGCTCCTCTTGCCGGGGCCTTTGTTTTCTTAGTTAGCACTTTGTTCTTGAATGGCAGTAGTAGGAAATGGTGGAGTATCTTGGCGGGCGCCCGGCAGCCTTGCCGCGGGGTGCTGCGTCTGCCCGTGCACAAGTTCGGGGTACTAAGGTACCCCTACTTTAGTACACCGACAGGAGCCCCCGGGCCTGGGCCATACGGTGCGGCGTTGTTGGGCCAGGCCCAAAACAGTGCATGGGCACACGTGGCCCGGGTCCACACAGAATCGGGCTCTGTGTCCACCGCGTCCTCCCGCAACGGCACGCGTCGATTGCGGCGGCGTGGGAGACGTGGGTGGTGCGTGCGATTTTTAAGGCATCCACCCCCGTGATCACGGGGCAGGGTGAGGTCATTTCATCCGTTGCTCCGGCTCCGCTTTTTCGCCACGCGGCTCCCATGCGTGGGGGGTCGTGGGCGGCGAAGGTGGGAGACCGGGCCATCACGAGGCGGAGATGGCGAGCAGCCTGCTCCTCTGCCCTCCTCGTGCCTGATTGGCTGGCCGGGCGGCCGAGCCCCACCTCGCCCCTTTAAAAGAGGCGGAAGGGGCACAATAATCTCGCACTTCCTCTTCTTCCTCCGTCTTCAACTTCCGTTACTCTTCCTCCCATCTGCCATGGAGGAGGGAACCTGATCCTTCATCTGTGGCGGCGGGGTCGCCACCAGCAGCGCACCTCTCCCTATCCTGCGCTGGCGTGGCGTGGCGCCACGATGGGAGGGAGAGGCGAGGCATGAGCGGGGCGTGGGGCGTGGTCGGGCGCTCGGGGAGGCGGCGGGGTGGTGCGCCACCCCGTCTCCGCCGGCAACTCCTCTCCTTGGCGGTCCACTTTGGGGCGACCACGGAGTTCTTCGTCAAGCTGCGCCCGAGCACCTCGTCGCCGCCTCCGGCTACCGGCCCGTTCGCGAGTCGCGATGGAACCGGATCCACCGAGATGTTGGAGTTGCGCATGAGGGGCTGCGGGATCAGCGGCTTTTCGAGTTAGTGTCGTACCCCCAGCCCCGGTGTGATGTACTTGATCGAGGGTGGAAGGCGTTCGCCCACATCCACAGCTTGGCGGCGGGTTTACCCTCCATTTTAAGTTAATGGAGGCGACCTTCTCGCCGTCAAGGTCTTGGGGACTCCGGCACCGAGGCGAGATCTTGTGTGGACAGCTCCTCCGGCAATGAAGCCCCTCCTCGGCGAGAGTGATGAGGAGGAAGCGGCAGCGATAGCGAGACGGAGGGTCCGACTAGGTGTCGGACGCTGCCTCGCGCCACCGGCGACCCCATCATCCGGGTCGCCGGCCTTCTGAACTCCCCGGGGCCGTCTCCTTGGGCGGCTGGAGTAGGGAGGCTGCGGAAGAGGAAGAGGGGTGGCGGCAAGGCCGTCAAGTCCCGAATGCAGGCGAGTGCCCTCGGCAGTCTTGGCGTCCACCGCCCGTCTTCAAGCTCTGCCTCCGGCGCCCCCGTCTCCGCCAAGCTCCTGGCCGGCCCCCGGGAAGTTCTCTTGGTGTCTTCTGGCACCCGCAGCTCACCTAGGCACCCCTTTTGCCCTCCCCGGCAAGCTTCTATTGCCGGGGCCTCCTTGACCTACCTCCTGGAGAGAGAAACAGGAGAGGGATTACGGGCATCTTATCTTTTAATTTGTAAGCCTTCGGGCCTTAGCTGTATTTAAAATCTGTAATCCTCTCTATCATGTTTTTCATCCTCTATGGACTTGTACTAAACTGGGATGTTTTTTAATGAAAAGAGGGGAGCGCTTGCCGGATTAAGTCCTTTACTTGATTTTGTGCCTTGTATGTTCCCACCCTACGCTTCTAGGGAACTTGCCGGCGCAAACACGCGTGCTGAGTGCGGAACGTCAGCAGCCCGCTGGCGGTGTTGCTTCCGGCAAGAAACCTTGTCGGGCCAGTTGCAGCGCGCTTGTGTTGTTGAGCGGACTCGGAAACAAATCAAGGGCGCAACAGCGCGACTTCGGCTCCTCAGCGCTGAGTTTCTTTTACAAGGCACACTCGTTCAAGGGCGCGCCCCTTTCCCGATCCATAAGAGGATGCATGATGAGGATGAAAAACTTATCGGCACGCAAACCCGGCGACTCTAGTTAGCGGGAAAAAAGCTGGCATTCGCAACCCGGCAACCCTGGATCGGCTGAGACCTAGGTGCGGTCGCCGTCATTGTCCTTATTCTTGGCGTATTTGCGGTCTCGAGGATCTGGCACGCTTGCGGAGGAACTCTGATTCTTGCAGCCCCGGTGAAGCCGATTTGCGGAGCCCTCGCACGGTAGCGCCCTACGGTTTTCCTTATCGCTGCTATCATAGTCACGAAAAATAACTGAGACAGCGCCGTAATAAGTTACTCTTTCGTGGGACGACTTTCTTTTTTAGGTTGGACAACGCAATGCCATGCTTCGCCCTTCGTATGTTTGTACTCTACGCTTTTTAGGGGACTTGCCGGTGCAAACACGCTTGCTGAGTGCGGAACATCAGCAGCCCGCTGGCGGTGTTGCCTCCGGCAAAAAACTTCATCGGGCTAGTTGCGGCGGGCTTTCATCGTCGAGCGGACTCGAAACAGATCAAAGGCGCAACTTAACCACGAGTTAGCTCCTCCGCGCACAAGTTTCTCATACGAAGGACGTCCCACGGCAAGGCTCGTCATGTTACGTCCTCTACACCGTCACATCCCTTGTACATTGTTACCCTACGCTTCTAGGGAACTTGCCGGCGCTAACACACTTGCTGAGTGCGGAACATCAGCAGCCCGCTGGCGGTGTTGTTTCCGGCAAGAAACCTTCTCGGAATCGGTTATAGCGCACTTGTATTGTTGGCGGACTCGGAAAAAAAGCAAGGGCATAACTTAACCACGAGCTGGTTCCTCAGCGCCAGAGTTTTTCGTACAAGGGAATGACGGCTCGAGGACTATAACATAAAAGCTTAGGACTAAAAAGTGCTCTGTCACAGCTTGGGTGACTTATCTTTTTCCGTCTTGAGTGGTCTGCCGAGACCGTACTTCTCCTTGACTTCCTCCTTGTATGTTTTCTCCCTCGCTTTGGGGAATCCCCGGTGCAAACACACTTGCTGAGTGCGAGGACATCAACAACCCATTGGCGGTGTTGCTTCGGCGGGGAAGGACTCGTCGGAGCTAGTTGCAGTAGCGCTTTCATCGTCGGCGGACTCGAAAGCAGATCAATAGTGCAACTTAGCTACGATTCAACCCTTCTGCGGAGGTTCTTCATACAAAGTCACAGTTCTCAAGGAATACAATTCAAAATCTCGAAACTTCGGCGCCTTCTTAGCCCTCTTGGCGGTGGGCTCGATGGCACATCCTCGGCGGCAGCGCGCACTCCGAGAGGCGTGCTTGCCGAGCAGGCTCGAGCTGTTCTTGCGGGCTTAGTCTTTGGTAGATCTGCCTTTGTCTTCCTGCATTTGTCGGCGGAGCTCGATGAGTGCGTCCTCGGCAACATGAGTACTCGGAGAGGCGCTTTCGGAGTGGGCACGAGCTGCTCTTGCGGGACTTGGCTTTCTTCTTCCCGGGGAGCTTCAGCGGCGGTGGCTTGCTCTCTGCTGCGGCTGCTGCTTCCGGTAGATCTTGTCGTATGAGATGAGTGCATCCCTCTTGTCACCTTGGACGGTAATGGCACTCATCGGGCCGGGCATCTTGAGCACATTGTATGCGTAGTGAGAGCCGCCATGAACTTGGCGGCCTTGGTCGGCCGAGTATCCCATTGTAGGGTAATGGGATATCAGCCACGTCGAATGTGACCCTCGGTTACGAAGTTCAGCTCGCTGCCAAAGCGTTACGGCAGCGTGATCTTCCCCTTGGGCTTGCTCCTTCTGGGTTTATCCTTGAAAGGTACCAGTTTCTTGAGCTTCGCTTCTCGGGGATCTGGAGCTTCTTGAGCACCTGCGGAGGAGATCGATTCAGGCGGCCCGCCGTCAACCAACATCTTCGTGACCTTGAGGTTGCGGATTGTTGGTGATGCGATCAGGGTGGTCCTCAGCGTCGAAGAGCGATGGGCGTCTTGGACCACTTGAGGCTTCGGCGCCTCGGCCGGACGCTCGCGGCATTTACCTCTCGCACCATTGCTTGAGTTGGCGGTGCGAGGTGTGCAGAGAGGCGCCGCCGTCGATGCACAATACCTCTGTTGCCTTCTGAAACTCTTGGTCATCAGTCTCATCTTCCTCCATCTCATCATCCTCTTCTTCATCTTCGTCCTTGTCGCGGCCGCGGGGAGGCCTGTCTCCTTGCCGCGGTGCCCTCCACGGTCAGGAAGCTTCTTGCCGGATCCTCCGCCACCTCCCTGGGCTCTCTCCTTATCGCGGCGCTCGTACTCAGCTTTCTGTAGCTCCGCCGTCTGCTCCACTTTTTTACAGGTTTGGAGATCATGGCCCTTGGTGCGGTGGATCTTGCAATATCGCTTGCCGGAGCCATCCTGCTTGTCGGCGGCTACTACAGCCTCGCTGGAGTCATCGGCTTTGGCCTTGTCGGAGCCACCTCCATTGCCGGAATGCTCGACAGCTAGCACATCCTTAGCCTTTCTCTTCCTGTTGCTCCGCCTCCGGTTCTTCCTTGCCGGGGCGGCATCCTCACTGTCAGATCCTTCTGCTCCTGCAACTTCTCAGGGATCTTCCTCCCTCCTCGGCCCATGGCACTTGTCGGCGGAGCATAGAGCTCGTGACATCTCTGATTTTGCACATCGCCATCTCCTCCCTCATCCTGCGGTTGCGCACGTTCTGGTGGAACGCGCTGATAACCGCGGCAGGGTGGACGTCTGGGATATTGCGTTGCACTTGGCTGAATCTCTGTATGTACTTGCGCAGGGGCTCCCCCTCCCTCTGGACGAGCAAGTGGAGGTCACTCTCCTGGCCATGAGGCTTGTGGCCACCTGTGAAGGCGCCAACAAACTGATGACACAGGTTTGCCCACGAAGAGATGGATCCGTCCGGCAAGTGCATGAGCCAAGATCTGACGTTGGGTTTGAGCACCAGCGGGAAGTAGTTGGCGAGGATCTTCTCGTCGCGCCCTCCTGCAGCCTGCACCGCGATGGTGTAGATGCTGAGGAACTCCGGCGGATGTATCCCGCCATCATACTTCTCGGACACGTCCGGCTTGAAGTTCTTGGTTTTGGGCCGCTGGACTTGCCGCAGCTGTGGTGAGCAGCGCAACCTGCAGCGTCACGGCAAGTCGCTGGCTCCCCTAGTGCATGCATGTCGGGCTGGGCCCCACGCTGGTCGGATTGACGCGTCGTGTTTCCCTCCTGCGCTCGTCTGAGTCGGCGTCTTCGTGTTGCTGTTCTTGGAGGACATGGCGTTGATCATGGCGAGTCATGGGTCGGCAACGAGCGGTGGAGTCGGCGTCGGGTTGGTCCGTGAATGGCGATCTCGGCCGGGGCTGGGAGTGCGGAAGTAGCACCTCAGCGGTCTTGTCGGCGTTAGCTTGCGCTGGGCGCTTTGGGAGCCTTGATCGCTTCGCTGCGGGGCTTGTCGCCGTTAAGCGGAAGCGATGAGGCTATATATGGTCATCCTCCGGTCTTGATCTTGTGCAGCGCGGAGGTAGTCGAAGCAGGGCTGGCTCGGGCGGCGCTTCCCTCTGCTATCGTGGGTGGCGGTGGCGGCAAGGCGCGAGCAGGATGTGCTTGGACTCCCAACCGGATTGGGAGGTGCAACACCCGTCCGGCGACCGCACCTCGCTCGCGCCGGCATCTTGAGCGTGCATGCGACCTCGGCGTCCGTGACCCACCAGCTTGGCCTTGCTCCAATGCGAGCACGGTGCTAGAGCACAGGGCGTTATTGACCTTGCACCTCTGGGAGAGTGCGGTATCTACGATGCGCCCGGCGCTTGCGGGCCTTGTTCTTGGATCTGGTGACGGCGAGCGAGTCCCCCGTCGGCGCCCGCTCCTCGCGGCGTTCACTCCACGCCCGTTTGCTCCGGCGGTGGTGGCGGAATCGATGTAGACGGGCGGCCACCTCGAGGGCTTCTTCTTCGGTGGCATGTTGGCGATAGCGTTGATGTAGCGCGCATGGAGACCGGATCGGATGCTCACGACCTCGGCGCCCCCTACAGCGCGCCAAAGATGTCGGCGTGTCTCTCGTGTGGCCTCGAGCACCTATGGGGCACGGGGCCCTTCTAATCCGGCAAGGGAGGCGGGCGTCGTGTGAGCAGATCGAGGTTGGCGGGAGAGGGAGGCGATTTTACCCAGCCGGGGCTCTCCAGGAGAGATAAAACCCCTCCGCTGCCCGGTGATTATATTTGATCTTGCTCGCGCATCTGCGTATGGTGGTGTTGTGGGTGTCGATGACCAAACCCCTTCTACGCGCATGGGCCTCCCTTTTATACTCACGAAGGGGGCATCCACGGTGGCAGCGTAGGAAGAGGGGTAGAAAGGTAAAATCGCAGGTTGGTACAATAGTGACTAGCAAAGTGACCCCTACCTAACTCCGACGGCGGGGACAAGGGCATTTAATGCCCGTCCGGTACGCCTAACGAAGGCAGAAGGTGACCGTTAAGTGAGCCACCGGTTGCCACAATGGCGTCTCTGTCAGCTTCACTCGCCACCTTGCCCTTCATGGCTGCGCCAGCGCCTCGCCACGTGCCTGGGGCGGCCACTGGGGTGACACGTCGCTGGGTCTGCTGGACTTTGAGTGGCAGCCTTGCGCGGCAAGTGCCTTGCCTTGACCCTTCTCTTGTCGTGTAAGCAAGCTTGCCGACGCCGGGCCTTGCCGAGCAGCGCGCGCCCGCCGATAAAATCTTCTGGAGATGCCTTGGCCGGCCTTCCCGGCAAGATCCTCTTGCCGGGGCCTTTGTTTTCTTAGTTAGCACTTTGTTCTTGAATGGCAGTAGTAGGAAATGGTGGAGGATCTTGGCGGGTGCCCGGCAAGCCTTGCCGCAGGGTGCTGCGTCTGCCCGTGCACAAGTTCGGGGTACTAAGGTACCCCTACTTTAGTACACCGACAGATGTAGACGGATAAACTCATGCAATATGATATAAACCCAATCTTTTTATCCTCATTGGCAACAATACAATATGTGCCTTGCTGCCCTAACATCCTTTGGGAAAGGACACGCAAGATTGAACCCAAAGCTAAGCACTTCTCTGATACGTCCATTTTGCATCATGCTTTTATATCAATATTTATTGCATTATGGGCTGTTATTACACATTATATCTCAATACTTATGGCTATTCTCTCTTATTTTACAAGGTTTACCATGAAGAGGGGGAATGCTGGCAGCTGGAATTCTGGCTGGAAAAGGAGCAAATATTGGAAACCTATTCTGCACAGCTCCAAAAATCATGAAACTCCACGGAAGTCATTTTGGAATTAATAAAATTAATGGCGAAGAAACACTAGAGGGACCCTCACCTGGCCAGGAGGGTGGGGGCGCGTCCACCCCTCTTGGGCGTCCTATCTCCTGGCCCCTGGAGGCCCTCCGGTGCCCATCTTACGCTATATGAAGGCTTTTACCTGGAAAAATCGAGAGGCAAGCTTACGGGGCGAAACTCCGCCGCCACAGGCGGAACCGCCGGAGACCAATCTAGGGCTCCGTGAGCTGTTCTCTTGGGGAAACTTCCCTCCGGGAGGGGGAAATCATCACCATCGTCATCACCAATGATCCTTTCATCGGGAGGGGGTCAATCTCCATCAACATCTTCACCAGCACCATCTCTTCTCAAAACCCTAGTTCATCTCTTGTATCCTATCTTGTATCAAAACCACAAATTGGTACATGTGGGTTGCTAGTAGTGTTGATTACTCCTTGTAGTTGATGCTAATTGGTTTACTTGGTGGAAGATCATATGTTCAGATCCTTAATGCATATTATTACTCCTCTGATTATGAACATGAATATGCTTTGTGAGTAGATTCGTTTGTTCACGAGGACATGGGTGAAGTCTTGCTATTAGTAGTCATGTGAATTTGGTATTAGATTCGATATTTTGATGAGATGTATGTTGTCTTTCCTCTAGTGGTGTTATATGAGCGTTGACTAGATGACACTTCACCATTATTTGGGACTATAGGAAGGCATTGGGAAGTAATAAGTAGATGATGGGTTGCTAGAGTGTGAAGCTTAAACCCTAGTTTATGTGTTTAGCCGTTCGTAAGGGCTGATTTGGATCCATATGTCTAATCTTTGTGGTTAGGTTTACCTTAATACTTCTTTTGTAGTTGCGGATGCTTGCAATAGGGGTTAATCATAAGTGGGATGCTTGTCCAAGTAAAGGCAGTACCCAGCAACAGTCCACCCACATATCAAATTATCAAAGAGTCGAGCAAACGCGAATCATATGAGCGTGATGAAAACTAACAGCGATAATTCCCATGTGTCCTCGGGAGCTCTTTTCTCATTATAAGAAATTGTCCAGGCTTGTCCTTTTCTAAAAAAAGTATTGGGCCACCTTTCTGCACTTTATTTACTTTCATTGCTTGTTACTCGTTACAATTTATCTTATCACAAAACTATCTGTTACCTACAATTTCAGTGCTTGCAGAGAAAACCTTACTGAAAACCGCTTGTCATTTCCTTCTGCTCCTTGTTGCGTTCGACACTCTTACTTATCGAAAGGACTAGGATAGATCCCCTATACTCGTGGGTCATCAAGTCTCTTTTCTGGCACCGTTGCCGGGGAGTGTAGCGCTTTTGGTAAGGAAACATTCATATAGTGTGCAGAAATTTTCCGTCACTTGTTACTATGGAAACTAGTCCTTTGAGGTGCTTGTTCGGGGTATCTTCACCCCGACCAGAAGAGCAAAGAGTTGCTCCCCAACCTACTGAACCTACTGAAAATATTTACTTTGAGATTCCTTTGGGTATGATAGAAAGCGCTAGCTAATCCCTTTGCGGGGAGATGGAACATTGCATCGATTTACACCTTATCTTTGTGGATGAAGTTTGTGGATTATTTAAGCTTGCGGTATTCCCGATGATATTGTCAAAAGGAAGGTCTTCCCTTTATCTTTGAAGGGAGATGGATTGACATGGTATAAGCTATGTCATGATACGGGATCTTGGAATTATAAATGATTGAAGTTGGAATTTCACCGAAGTTCTATCCTATGCATCTTGTTCATCGTGATCGTAATTACATATATAATTTCTGGCCCATGAAGGAGAAAGCATCGCTCAAGCTTGGGGAGGCTTAAGTCAATGTTATATTCATGCCCCAATCATGAGCTCTCCACGAAATGATTATTAAAAAATTTATGCTCGGCTTTCTCCCCTTGATGTAACATGCTCGATACTTCTTGTGCTGGTTCTTATATGCTGAAGATGTTGGAAATATGACCTAGAGGCAATAATAAATTACTTATTATTATATTTCCTTGTTCATGATAATCGTTTATTATCCATGCTATAATTGTATTGATAGGAAACTCAGATACATGTGTGGATACATAGACAACACCATGTCCCTAGTAAGCCTCTAGCAGACTAGCTCGTTGATCAATAGATGGTTATGGTTTCCTGACCATGGACATTGGATGTCGTTGATAACGCGATCACATCATTAGGAGAATGATGTGATGGAGAAGACCCAATCCTAAGCCTAGCACAGAGATCGTGTAGTTCGTATGCTAAAGCTTTTCTAATGTCAAGTATCTTTTCCTTAGATCATGAGATTGTGCAACTGCCGGATACCGTAGGAATGCTTTGGGTGTACCAAACGTCACAACATAACTGGGAGGCTATAAAGGTGCACTACAGGTATCTCCGAAAGTATCTGTTGGGTTGGCACGAATCGAGACTGGGATTTGTCACTCCGTGTAAACGGAGAGGTATCTCTGGGCCCACTCGGTAGGACATCATCATAATGTGCACAATGTGACCAAGGGGTTGATCACGGGATGATGTGTTATAGAACGAGTAAAGAGACTTGCCGGTAACAAGATTGAACAAGGTATCGGTATACCGACAATCGAATCTCAGGCAAGTACAATACCGTTAGACAAAGGAAATTGTATCACGGGATCGATTGAGTCCTTGACATCGTGGTTCATCGATGAGATCATCGTGGAACATGTAGAAGCCAACATGGGTATCGAGATCCGCTATTGGTTATTGACGGAGAAGCGTCTCGGTCATATCGCATGGTTCCCGAACCCGTGGGGTCTACACATAAGGTTCGATGGCGCTAGGGTTATAAAGGAATTTTTATGTAGTTCTTGAATGTTGTTGAGTCCGGATGAGATCCCGGACGTCACGTGGAGTTCGGAATGGTCGGAGGTAAAGATTTATATATGGAAGTCCTATTTTGTACAGGAAAATGTTTGGGATTTTTCGGTATTGTACCAGGAAGGTTCTAGAAGGTTACAAGTGGGGCCCACCTGCATGGGGGACCCACATGAACATGGTAGTGGGGCAGGCCCCACACCCCTGGTCAAGAGCACCAAGATCCCCCTTAGAAGGAATAAGATCATATCGAAAGGATAGATCAAGATCCCTAAAGCGGGGGATAACAATCGATGGGGAAGGAAATGATGGGATTTCTTTCCTTCCACCTTTGCCAACGCCCAATGGACTTGGAGGGCAAGAAATCAGCCCCTCCACCCTATATATAGTGGGGAGGCGCATGGAGCTTTACCCAGGTTGGCGCAGCCCTCCCCTCTCACAAGTTCTCCTCCTCTCCCGCGGTGTGGCGAAGCCTGCGGGATGCCACGCTCCTCCACCACCACCACGCTGTCGTGCGTGCTCTTTGGGCGGAGTCTTCCCCAACCTCTCCCTCTATCCTTGCTGGATCAAGGCATGGGAGGCGTCACGGGCTGTCGTGTGTTGAACACGAAGGTGCCGTCCGTTCGGCACTAGGATCTCCGGTGATTTGGATCACGCAGAAATGCGACTCCTTCAACCCGTTCTCTTGAGCAGCTTCACTAGCGATCTACAAGGGTATGTAGACGCACTCTCCTTCCCCTCGTTGCTGGTTTCTCCATAGATAGATCTTGGTGACCGTGGGAAAATTTTGAATTTCGCTCGTTCCCCAGATGGCATCATGAGCTAGGTCTATTGCGTAGATTCTTTGCGAGTAGAACACAAAGTAGTTGTGGGCGTTGATGTTGTTCAATATGCTTACCGTTACTAGTCAATCTTGATTGGCGGCATCATGGGATAAGCGGCCGGACCGACCTTACACGTACTCTTACGTGAGACAGGTTCCACCGATTGACATGCACTTGTTGCATAAGGTGGCTAGCGGGTGCTAGCCTCTCCCACTTTAGTCGGATCGGATTCGATGAAAAGGGTCCTTATGAAGGTTAAATAGCAATTGACATATCACGTTGTGGTTTTTGTGTAGGTAAGAAACGTTCTTGCTAGAAACCCATAGCAGCCACGTAAAACATGCAAACAACAATTAGAGGAGGTCTAACTTGTTTTTGCAGGGTATGCTATGTGATGTGATATGGCCAAGAAGAATGTGATGAATGATATGTGATATATGAGATTGATCATGTTCTTGTAATAGGAATCACGACTTGCATGTCGATGAGTATGACAACCGACAGGAGCCATAGGAGTTGTCTTTATTTATTGTATGACCTGCGTGTCATTGAACAACGCCATGTAATTACTTTACTTTATTGCTAACGGTAGCCATAGTAGTAGAAGTAATAAGTTGGCGAGACAACTTCATGGAGAACATGATGATGGAGATCATGGTGTAATGCGGTGGCGATGATGATCATGGAGCCCGAAGATGGAGATCAAAAGGAGCAATATGATATTGGCCATATCATGTCACTTTTTGATTGCATGTGATGTTTATCATGTTTATGCATCTTGTTTACTTAGAACAGCGGTAGTAAATAAGATGATCCTTACAACAATTTCA
>JAHHZJ010002482.1:0-52812 GCA_021437245.1 Aegilops speltoides
ACTTGATGTGCTTTTGTTTTGCGGGTTACTCAAGCGCTTCAGTAATTCCACCAGCTTCCTCCACATCGTTGAAGTTTTTTAATACCGGTGTTTATTTCCTGGGCGCGGAAGAACCGGTGTTGGCAATACTCAGAAATCTCATTGTCTTACCAGCCAAAGAATCCAATTTAAGTGTGTATATGTATAAGTTTGTGACCTGTATAACATCACATACTGTAGTGCATGTCCGGGTAGCTTCGATAGCTCTTCTCTTGCCCTCGGAATGGAGCCGGGCCCTGGCTACCGAGGATCTAAGACTGGGCTGTGTGAAAAATTCCCAACTGCTATACTCCCTCCGTCCCACAATATAAGAGCAACGCTCTTATATTGTAGGACGGAGGGATATATTTTTTGTATTGGCCTGGGGTTCAGCCTAGTCAAAGGATGTCCAAAGCATGGATGGGTTGGCTCACGGTGGAAACGCATAAACTAACTTCGTGAGCACAGGAGATGCTCGAGTTGAAGAAATATGCCCTAGAGGCAATAATAAAGTTATTATTTATTTCCTTATTTCATGATAAATGTTTATCATTCATGCTTGAATTGTATTAACCAGAAACATGATACATGTGTGAGTGCATAGACAAAACAATATGTCACTAGTATGCCTCTACTAGACTAGCTTGTTAATCAAAGATGGTTATGTTTCCGACCATGAACAAGGAGTTGTTATTTGATTAACAAGGTCACATCATTAGTAGAATGATCTGATTGACATGACCCATTCCCTTAGCTTAGCACACGATCGTTTAGTATGTTGCTCTGCTTCTATCCATGACATATACATGTTCCTGTAACTATGAGATTATGCAACTCCGTTTACGGAGGAACACTTTGGGTGCTACCAAGCGTCACAGCGTAAGCTGGGTGATTATAAAGGAGTACTACAGGTGTCTCCAAAGGCAGATGTTGGGTTGGCGTATTTGAGATTAGGTTTTGTCACTCCGATTGTCGGAGAGGTATCTCTCTGGGCCCTCTCGGTAATACACATCACTGAAGCCTTGCAAGCACTACAACTAATGAGTTAGTTATGAGATGATGTATTACGGAACGAGTAAAGAGACTTGCGTAGCGAGATTGAACTAGGTATTGGATACCGACGATCGAATCTCGGGCAAGTAACATACCGATGACAAAGGGAACAACGTATGTTGTTATGCGTCTCGACCGACAAAGATCTTCGTAGAATATGTAGGAACCAATATGGGCATCAGGTCCCGCTATTGGTTATTGACCGAGAATAGTTCTAGGTCATGTCTACATTGTTCTCGAACCGTAGGGTCCCATGCTTAAGGTTTCGATGGCGGTTATTATGAGTTTATGTATTTTGATGTACCGAAGAAGTTGAGTCCGGATGTGATCACGGACATGACGAGGAGTCTCGAAATGGTCGAGACATAAATATTGATATATTGGAAGCCTATGTTTGGAGTTCGGAATGGTTAGGGTGAAAACAGGAATTTACCGAGTGGGAGGTTCTGGAACCCCAGGAGGTAAATGGGCCATAGTGGGCCTTGGTGGAAAGGAGAAAGGGCCAGCCCTAGGTGGCAGCCTCCCCCTTCCCTAGTCCTACTAGGACTAGGAATGGGGCCGGCCCCCTCTCTCTCTTTCCCCTCAGGAATCCTGTTCCAACTAGGATTGGAGGGAATCCTACTCCCAGAGGGAGTAGGACTCCTAGCCAGCGCCTCCCTTGGCCCGGCCCCCTCCCCTTGCTCCTTTATATCACGGGGCAGGGGGCACCCTAGGACACACAAGTTTGATCTACGGATCGTTCCTTAGCCGTGTGCGGTGCCCCCTCCACCATATTCCACCTCGGTCATACCGTCATGAAGCTTAGGCGAAGCCCTGCGCCAGTGGAACATCAAGATCGTCACCACGCCGTCGTCTTGTGAAACTCTCCCTCGACACTCGGCTGGATCAGAGTCGAGGGCGTCATCGAGCTGTCGTGTGTCAAGAACTGGGGCGCCAGAATGCTGGCGCGGGATCGGTCGGATCGCGAGGAGAACGTCGACTACTTCCTCTACGTTGTGATCGCTTCCGCCGGGTCTACAAGGGTATGTGGACAACACTCTCCCTCTCGTTGCTATTCATCACCATGATCTTGCGTGTGCGTAGGAAATTTTTGAAATTACTCGTTCCCCAACGATGGCATCGAGCCTAGGTTTTTATGGTTTGATGTTTTGCCCGAGTAGAACACAAGTGAGTTGTGGGCGATACAAGTCATACTACCTACTAGCATGTCATACTTTGGTTCAGCGGTATTGTGAGATGAAGCGGCCCGGACCGACATTACGCAGCGTGCGCTTCGCGAGACTGGTTTCACCGCCTCGAGCACTCGTTGCTTAAAGGTGACTGGTGGGTGCTGTCTCTCTCACTTTAGTTGAACCGAGTGTGGCTACGCCCGGTCCTTGAGAAGGTTAAAGCGAGTCTATTTGTGAAATATCGTTGTGGTTTTGATGCGTGGGTGAGACTGGATCTTACTTAAGCCCGTAGCAGCCACGTAAAATTTGCAACAACAAAGTAGAGGACGTCTAACTTGTTTTTGCAGGGCATGTTGTGATGTGATATGGTCAAGACATGATGCTATATTTTATTGTATGAGATGATCATGTTTTGTAACGAAGTTATCGACAAGCTGGCTGGAGCCATATGGTTGTCGCTTTATTGTATGCAATGCAATCGCATACTGTAATGCTTTACTTTATCACTAAGCGGTAGAGATAGTCGTAGAAGCATAAGATTGGCGAGATGACAACGATGCTACGATGGAGATCAAGGTGTCGCGCCGGTGGCGATGGTGATCATGGTGGTGCTGCGGAGATGAAGATCACGAAGCACAAGATGATGATGACCATATCATATCACTTATATTGATTTGCATGTGATGTTTATCCTTTTATGCATCTTATCTTGCTTTGATTAGCGGTAGCATTATAAGATGATCTCTCACTAAATTATCAAGAAGTGTTCTCCCAGTATGCACCGTTGCCAAAGTTAAATGCGTGCCCGGACACCACGTGATGATCGGGTGTGATAAGCTCTCGTCCATCTACAACGGGTGCAAGCCAGTTTTGCACACGCAGAATACTCGGGTTATACTTGGCGAGCCTAGCATATGCAGATATGGCCTCGGAACACGGAGACCGAAAGGTCGGCGTGAATCATATAGTAGATATGATCAACATAAGATGTTTACCATTGAAAACTACTCCATTTCACGTGATGATCGGTTATGGTTTAGTTGATTTGGATCACGTGATCACTTGGATGACTAGAGAGATGTCTTTCTAAGTGGGAGTTCTTAAGTAATATGATTAATTGAACTTAAATTTATCATGAACTTAGTACCGATAGTATCTTGCTTGTTTATGTTTGATTGTAGATAGATGGCTCGTCTTTGTTGTTCCGTTGAATTTTAATGCGTTCCTTGAGAAAGCAAAGTTGAAAGATGATGGTAGCAATTACACGGACTGGGTCCGTAACTCGAGGATTATCCTCATTGCTGCCTGAGAAGAGTTACGTCGTGGATGCACCGCTAGGTGCAGAACTCTGCTTGATGTAACCGACGACGTTAAGAACGTCTGGCGAGCAAAGCTGATGACTACTCTATAGTTCGATTGTGCCATGCTTTACGGCTTAGAACCGGGACTTAAGCGGCGTTTTGAACATCATGGAGCATATGAGATGTTCCAGCAGGTTGAAGTTGATATTCAACAGAATGCCGGATTGAGAGATATGAGGTCTCCAATAAGTTCTATAGCTGCAAGATGGAGGAGAATAGTTACATTAGTGAGCACATACTCGAGAATGTCCGGGTACTACAATCACTTGACACAATTGGGAGTTAATCTTCCGGATGATTGTGTCATTGATGAATTCTTCAATCACTGCCACCAAGCTACAAAGGCTTCGTGATGAACTATAATATGCAAGGGTTAGTAAAGACTATACAGAGCTCTTCGCAATGCTAAAGGCTGCGGAGGTAGAAATCAAGAAGGAGCATCAAGTGTTGATGGTCAATAAGACCACTAGTTTCAAGAAGAAAGGCAAAGGGAAGAAGAAGGGAACTTCAAGAAGAACAGCAAGCAAGTTGCTACTCGGAGAAGAAACCCAAGTCTGGACCTAAGCTGAAAGCGAGTGCTTCTCTTGCAAGCGGTAGTCCTTTGGAAGCGGAACTGCCCCAAGTATTTGGCGGATAAGAAGGATGGCAAGGTGAACAAAGGTATATGTGATATACATGTTATTGATGTGTACCTTACTAGAGCTCGCATAGCACACAGGTATTTGATCTTGGTTACATTGCTAATATTTGCAACTCGAAGCAGGGACTACAGATTGCGAACAACGGCAAAGGGCGAGGTGGCGATGCGGCGTGGGAAATGGTTCCAAAGTCGATGTGATCGCGGTCGGCACGCTACCTCTACATCTACCTTCGGGATTAGTTTTAGACCTAAATAATTGTTATTTGGTGCTGCGTTGAGCATGAACATTATATCTGGATCTTGTTTGATGCGAGACGGTTATTCATTTAAATCGAGAGAATAATGGTTGTTCTATTTATATGAGTAATATCTTTTATGGTCATGCACCCTTGAGGAGTGGTCTATTTTGATGAATCTCGATAGTAGTGATACACATATTCATAATGTTGAAACCAAAAGATGCAGAGTTGATAATGATAGTGCAACTTATTTGTGGCACTTGCCGTTTAGGTCATATCGGTGTAAAGCGCATGAAGAAACTCCATACTGATGGACTTTTGGAGTCACTTGATTATGAATCACTTGGCACTTGCGAACCGTGCCTCATGGGCAAGATGACTAGAACCCCGTTCTCCGGTACTATGGAGAGAGCAATAGATTTGTTGGAAATCATACATACAGATGTATGTGGACCGATGAATGTTGAGGCTCGTGGCGGATATCGTTATTTTCTCACCTTCACAGATGACTTAAGCGGATATGGGTATATCTACTTAATGAAACATAAGTCTGAAACATCTGAAAAGTTCAAAGAATTTCAGAGTGAAGTTGAAAATCATCGTAACAAGAAAATTAAATTTCTACGATCGATCGTGGAGGTGAATATTTGAGTTCTGAGTTTGGTCTACATTTGAAACAGTGCGGAATAGTTTAGCAACTCACGCCACCGGAACACCACAGCGTAATGGTGTGTCCGAGCGTAAATGTCGCACTTTACTAGATATGGTGCGATCTATGATGTCTCTTCAGATTTACCGCTATCGTTTTGGGGTTATGCTCTAGAGGCGGCCGCATTCACTGAATAGAACACCGTCGAAATCCGTTGAGACGACACCTTATGAACTGTGGTTTAGCAAGAAACCATAGTTGTCGTTTCTAAAAGTTTGGGGATGTGATGCTTATGTGAAAAAGCTTCAACCTGATAAGCTCGAACCCAAATCGAATGTGTCTTCATAGGATACCCAAAGGAAACAGTTGGGTACACCTTCTATCACAGATCCGAAGGCAAGACATTCGTTGCTAAGAATGGATCCTTTCTAGAGAAGGAGTTTCTCTCGAAAGAAGTGAGTGGGAGGAAAGTGGAACTTGATGAGGTAATAGTACCTTCTCCCTTACTTGAAAGTAGTTAAATCGCGAAACCGTTTTCGAGACACCTACACCAAGTAATGAGGAAGTTGAAGATGTTGATCATGAAACTTCGGATCAAGTTACTCAGAACCTCGTAGATCAACGAGTAAGATCCGCACCGAGTGAATGCGGTAATCCTGTTCGAAAGTCATGCTACTAGATCATGATGAACCTCACGAACTATGAAGAAGCGATGGTGAGCCCAGATTCATAAAATGGCTTGACGCCATGAAATCGAGATGGGATCCATGTATGAAAACAAAGTATGGACTTTGGTTGACTTGCCGAGGGTCGGCAAGCAATAGAGAACAAGTGGATCTTCAAGAAGAAGACCGACGGCGACGGTAATATTATCGTCTACAAAGCTCGACTTATCGCAAAGGGTTTTCGACAAGTTCAAGGGATTGACTACGATGAGACCTTTTCACCCGTAGCGATGCTTAAGTCTGTCCGAATCATGTTAGCAATTGCTGCATTTTATGATTATGAAAATTGGCAAATGGATGTAAAGACTGCATTCTGAATGGATTTACGGAAGAAGAGTTGTATATGATGCAACCGAAGGCTTTATCGATCCAAAGGAGCTAACAAAGTGTGCAAGCTCCAGCGATCCATTTATGGACTGGTGCAAGCATCTCGGAGTTGGAATAAGCGCTTTGATAGTGTGATCAAAGCATTTGGGTTTGTACAGACTTTTGGAGAAGCTTTGTATTTACAAGAAAGTGAGTGGGAGCTCTGTAGCATTTACGATATTATATGTAGATGACATATTGCTGATCGGAAATGATATAGAATTCTGGATAGCATAAGGGATACTTGAATAAGAGTTTTTCAATGAAAGACCTCGGTGAAGCTGCTTACATATTGGGCATTAAGATCTATAGAGATAGATCAAGGCGCTTAATTGGACTTTCACAAAGCACATACCTTGACAAAATTTTGAAGAAGTTCAAAATGGATCAAGCAAAGAAAGGGTTCTTGCCTGTGTTACAAGGTGTGAAGTTGAGTAAGACTCAATGCCCGACCAACTGCAGAAGATAGAGAGAAAATGAAAGATGTTCCTATGCTTCAGCCATAGGCTCTATCATGTATGCAATGCTGTGTACAGGACTGATGTGTGCCTCGCTATAAGTTTAGCAGGAGGTACCAAAGTAATCAGAGTGGATCTTTGGACAGCGGTCAAGAACATCTGAAGTACCGAAAAGGACTAAGGATATGTTTCTCGTATATGGAGGTGACAAAGAGCTCATCATAAGCGGTTACGTTGATGCAAGCTTTGACAACGATCCGGACGATTCTAAATCGCAGACCGGATCGTATTTACACTAAGCGGAGGAGCTGTCGGTTGGTGCAGTTCTAAACAAAGCGTCGTGGCGGGATCTACATGTGAAGCGGAGTACATAGCAGCCGAAGCAGCTAATGAAGGAGTGCGGATGAAGGAGTTCATATCCGATCTAGGTGTCATACCTAGTGCATCGGGTCCAATGAAAATCTTCGTGACAATCTTTGGAGCAATTGCCTTAGCAAAGGAATCCAGATTTCACAAGAGGACCAAGCACATCAAAAGGCGCTTCAATTCCATCCGGGACTTAGTCCGGTGGGAGACATAGAGATTTGCAAGATACATACGGATCTGAATGTTGCGAGACCGTTGACTAAGCCTCTTCC
Source organism: Aegilops speltoides (assembly GCA_021437245.1). Taxonomy (NCBI): domain Eukaryota; kingdom Viridiplantae; phylum Streptophyta; class Magnoliopsida; order Poales; family Poaceae; genus Aegilops; species Aegilops speltoides. The sequence goes on from JAHHZJ010002482.1 coordinate 7,317, forward strand.
ACGAGCAAAACATGATCAGCACCAAGACTCCATGGGTGTTAGAATCATTACTATGTAATCTAGATTATTGACTCTAGTGCAAGTGGGAGACTGAAGGAAATATGCCCTAGAGGCAATAATAAAGTTATTATTTATTTCCTTATTTCATGATAAATGTTTATCATTCATGCTAGAATTGTATTAACGGAAACATGATACATGTGTGAATGCATAGACAAAACAATATGTCACTAGTATGCCTCTACTAGACTAGCTTGTTAATCAAAGATGGTTATGTTTCCGACCATGAACAAGGAGTTGTTATTTGATTAACAAGGTCACATCATTAGTAGAATGATCTGATTGACATGACCCATTCCCTTAGCTTAGCACACGATCGTTTAGTATGTTGCTACTGCTTCTATCCATGACATATACATGTTCTGTAACTATGAGATTATGCAACTCCGTTTACGGAGGAACACTTTGGGTGCTACCAAGCGTCAGCGTAACTGGGTGATTATAAAGGAGTACTACAGGTGTCTCCAAAGGCGGATGTTGGGTTGGCGTATTTGAGATTAGGTTTTGTCACTCCGATTGTCGGAGAGGTATCTCTGGGCCCTCTCGGTAATACACATCATGAAGCCTTGCAAGCACTACAACTAATGAGTTAGTTATGAGATGATGTATTACGGAGCGAGTAAAGAGACTTGCGTAGCGAGATTGAACTAGGTATTGGATACCGACGATCGAATCTCGGGCAAGTAACATACCGATGACAAAGGAACAACGTATGTTGTTATGCGGTCTGACCGACAAAGATCTTCGTAGAATATGTAGGAACCAATATGGGCATCCAGGTCCGCTATTGGTTATTGACCGAGAATAGTTCTAGGTCATGTCTACATTGTTCTCGAACCGTAGGGTCCATGCACGCTTAAGGTTTCGATGGCAGTTATTATGAGTTTATGTATTTTGATGTACCGAAGAAGTTGAGTCCCGGATGTGATCACGGACATGACGAGGAGTCTCAAAATGGTCGAGACATAAAGATTGATATATTGGAAGCCTATGTTTGGAGTTCGAATGGTTCGGGTGAAAATAGGAATTCTGGAGTAGGGAGGTTACGGAACCCCGGAGGTAAATGGGCCATAGTGGGCCTTGGTGGAAAGGAGAAAGGGCCAGCCCTAGGTGGCATGGCGCCTCCCCTTCCCTAGTCCTACTAGGACTAGGAAAGGGGCCGCCCCCCTCTCTCTTTCCCCTCAGGAATCCTATTCCAACTAGGATTGGAGGAATCCTACTCCCAGAGGGAGTAGGACTCCTGGCAGCGCCTCCCTTGGCCGGCCGCCCCTCCCCTGCTCCTTTATATCACGGGGCAGGGGGCACCCTAGGACACACAAGTTTGATCTACGGATCGTTCCTTAGCCGTGTCGGTGCCCCCTCCACCATATTCCACCTCGGTCATACCGTCATGAAGCTTAGGCGAAGCCCTGCGCCGTGGAACATCAAGATCGTCCCACGCCGTCGTCTTGTGAAACTCTCCCTCGACACTCGGCTGGATCGAGTACGAGGGCGTCATCGAGCTGTCGTGTGTCAAGAACTCGGCGCCGGATGTGGCGGCGGGATCGGTCGGATCGCGAGGAGAGCGTCGACTACTTCCTCTACGTTGTGATTGCTTCCGCCGGGTCTACAAGGGTATGTGGACAACACTCTGCCCTCTCGTTGCTATTCATCACCATGATCTTGCGTGTGCGTAGGATAATTTTTGAAATTACTACGTTCCCCAACACGAGTGGCTTTAACTCTTGTGTCACCGCCTCCACCTTTCGCTGCCATCGAGGCTGAGGCTGCCATCTTGCCTTCCATCGGCTGCCGCCTTCGCCGGTCCCAACATCCCAGTTAGACCACTGCTCCCTGGTCCCGGCCCGCTCAGCTATGTGTCATTACCCACCTCGCGCCACCCCTGCTTCGCTACCTGGTTGCCTGGCCTTGGTAATTTTTATCTTTCCATTTGCATTGTACTCTATATGTGACCTTTGTGTATGAACCGCATTGAACAAAAAATAATCAGAAAAAAATGTGTGTGTGTGTGTGTGTGTGGCGTGCGTGCGTGCGTGCGTGCGTCGTCGCGTGTGTGTGTGTGTGTGTGCGCGCAGCGTGTGTTCAGTCATATATGCAGGGTATTGTTGAGCTCAAAATTGATGTATTTGTTAATTTCATTCCATGTTGTAGAAAGAAAAAGGTGATGAGACTTTCTTCGCGGTGCCATAACGCACATGTCTACACCTATCGTTTGGATGGTGGGAATCAAGCGGCCGAAGGGACTTTATAAACACCACGTACAAAGATAACTAAAGAAATGGAATCATCTACTTTGTCTTCAAGAAAGCCACATGCAATGTCAAATCGAGAGAGTAACAATATTGGTATTCTAGCTAATGACCATGTTCTATTCCGTAAAGGTGTAATTGAACCTGATCTAGGTCTTTGGAAATCTATTGAAAGCTAAGATCTGACATTAGAGTGCTGCTAGAAGGATTATATAAATATGAGTCTATGCCAACCAACCGATCAAAATAACCCAAGGAAATTCTTCAAAACAAAGAATCTTTCATGCTAATTAGTTTAAGAAGCATTCCGACTGCTTGGAATGTAGTGTTTCTAAAGATGTGTCCTTTTGTCTATATTACATTCTTTTTGCGCAACTTGGGCGAGAAATTATGTTTTGAAGCATTCACAAGGGTCAAATTTAGAAATTGGTAGGATGGACCTAGTGTTTTTGGTGCACATGTTGTTAAACATGATAGTGCTCACAATAAGCTAGACAACTTTAGTGGCTTTAAAAACTAAAAGGCAATGTGTGGCACAAGTGGTGGATCGTGGTACCAAGAAGTGTGGGGAAGAATGAAGAGCTCGTATTCTCATTATTTTGGGTATTATTAGATTTCTTCCATTACAATCTCTTGCTTTCATGGTCTTGATAAGAGTTCAAGCTCAAATAATAGGGGACCTTTTGGAGATGATAACTGGCTCATGAAGAAGGATCTAATACACACAACTCCCATTATTATTTTTAACTCCATAGAGACCGCTTTTCTCTTTTACTAAGATCACTAGAATGCTTTGACCATAGCGCTCAGAGTATTTCATCTCCATGCCCTCGTTTGTCAGCCCATGTGAACCATGTTTCGTCCAGATCAGCCCACCTATTCACTGTCTTTTAAGCTTGTTCCAAACCAAACTAGGCCACCGACTCGAAGAAATATGCAAACAAACAACTCTAGTAGGCGGAAGAACGTCGGGTTTGCTACACGTGGAGCGTGGCGCGGTGTACTTAACTGGTGGAGCCGATCAATGGTTAGTTAGTTAATCTGTAGTAGTGACTGTTCAAACAAGTTCAAGAGAAATATATAACCGTGCATTTGGGGCCAAAATAAGGCAAATAGATATAGTTAGGAAAATATGAAATAGATCTGAGCAGTGGCTTATTTAATTAGCAGCAACTCTGCCACAAAGAGTAGCATTGTACAAACCACACGTAGGGGCATATAATAAGTGAGGAGCACACAATTTCGTACTATATATGTGTATGTACCTCCTCTACATGTAGCTTAATGCGATCAAGGTCTCCATGCATGGCATAGCTCACACATCGGACCAAGTGATCTTGAACACTCCAATATTTTCCTTGAGCCCAGCGCCTTCCACACTGCGGCGACGCGTCCATGTCGTTGTATGGGCAAGGCGGCTCGAAGTTGTGCTCAGCATCGCACCCATACACCGAGTCGCACTCGTCGGCGACCTTAGCCAGCACGGCATGCCCGTTGCCGTTGATGCGGATCATCTTGTTGCACCTGCGCTTGCCGCCCAGTCGCAGCCACCCGTGGACAACGCCACCACCAGCTCGCTGTCCTTGTGGTAGCGGTTGTCGCAGAATGATTTGCCGCCGCCATCTCCACCTCGTGCGAAGCTGTTTAGAGTGAGGATCGCGGCGTGTCGGCCGACACGGGCGAGCACCTGAACTGCGGGTAGCGGTGGCCGTCTTTGCAGCAGAACCGAGCCGTGATCTCTGTTGCGATCGCCGGATTTGCCATGCAGGAAACCACTGATGTGGCAGCTGCCGTGGCGGTGGCGGTGGCTGGTCTTTGTTGTAATGTTCGCATTGCTGACCACGGATGCGGAGACGCGATGGACGCAGAGGTGTGACAGGAACATCACGAGAGCAAACATAGCCAATAGCTTCATGTTAGCCATGTTTGTCATGTACTCACGTTGCTTGCAAATCAAATCTCCAATTTGTGCTTATGATTTTGGGATGATATATTGGTTGATTCATCTTCTTTATATAGGGCCAAGCGCCAAGGGACATCAACATCTGATGAAAGTGGGCAAGCTAATTCAGTCTCATATCTTCGGTTTTAAAACCCACAGATGTTTGGTGTTCTGCAACCTTCAGGCTTGTAAAATTAGGGGCAAATATTTTTAAACAGCCGTCGCTTCTTTCTTTTGGTGAATGCAATTTTGGCATGGAGCTTCTATTAATAGCGGAGGTGCAGACATGTCTGAACATCCAAGTGAATGACATTTCGAGGTAAGTGCAGCTAACTAACTAGTTCAGACTATCTGTATCAAGTGTGCCATATGTTTCCTACTTTATTAGTATTTTTGATAACTACTTTCTTAACTTATATTTGTACATGGAAATCCGCCAAGATTCAGGCCTCACTTGGCAACTTCAAAACATATACAACCGGATTAAACTATTACTCCTACTACAAACGTAACTCAGTTGTAACTACCATTGTATTTTATTGTTTGTAGATCCCATACCTCTTTCTAATTTTACCAGCTCCTACACATCTTCCTTCGCACACCATTAGTCTGCCTCCACAGCCGTAGGAGAGCTGAGCTTGGTAACAATGCTAGTGGTCAAGAAATTTAGGCCATGGTAGTAATTCTGGGAGTGAAAATGACAATTTAGGCGGGGGTAGTAATGCCGCAAATGATGATAACATGAGTGATCCCGTGCCAGCACAACAACCTTTTGCTTCAAATAATTATGATCCAGAAAATTTGTATTGTTTAGATGATAAAACAAGGGATATTTTAGTGGAGAAGGGACCAATCAGAGAAGATAACCTCGTCTTCGGGCTTGTAACATTTGGGCGTGCAGCCAACATTTTAAAACAGCCATCTCTTCTTTGTTTTAGTGAATGTAATTTTGGCATGGAGCTTCCATTAATAGTCAAGGTGCAGACATTTGTGAACATTCGAGTGAATAAAGTTCATTGGTAAGTAGTGCAACTAACGTCTTTTTTTTTTTGCGGGAAGTAGGGCAACTAACTAACTAGTTGAGACTATCCGTCTGGAGAGTGACGAACGTTCCTATTTTCTTATATTATATTTGGAGATGAAATCCTTTAAGATTAAGGTCTAGCTCGGCAACATAAAGATAATATACAATCAGATTAAATTACGACAAATGTAACTCACTTGTGATTACCCTTGTAACTAATTTCCTTGTAATAGTATTTTGGTGCTACTTGATGTGCTTTTGTTTTGCGGGTTACTCAAGCGCTTAAGTAATTCCACCAGCTTCCTCCACATCGTTTAAGTTTTTTAATACCGGTGTTTATTTCCTGGGCGCCGGAAGAACCGGTGTTGGCAATACTCAGAAATCTCATTGTCTTACCAGCCAAAGAATCCAATTTAAGTGTGTATATGTATAAGTTTGTGACCTGTATAACATCACATACTGTAGTGCATGTCCCGGTAGCTTCCATAGCTCTTCTCTTGCCCTCGGAATGGAGCCGGGCCCTGGCTACCGAGGATCTAAGACTGGGCTGTGTGAAAAATTCCCAACTGCTATACTCCCTCCGTCCCACAATATAAAACAACGCTCTTATATTGTAGAGATGGAAGGATATATTTTGTATTGGCCTGGGGTTCGGCCTAGTCAAAGGATGTCCAAAGCATGGATGGGTTCGCTCACGGTGGAAGCGCATAAACTAACTCGTGAGCACAGGAGATGCTCGAGTGGCTTTAACTCTTGTGTCACCGCCTCCCTGCTCGCTGCCATCGAGGCTGAGGCTGCCATCTTGCCTTCCATCGGCTGCCGCCTTCGTCGGTCCCAACATCCCCAGTTAGACCACTGCTCCCCTGGTCCCGGCCCCGCTCAGCTATGTGTCATTACCCACCTCGCGCCACCCCTGCTTCGCTACCTGGTTGCCTGGCCTTGGTAATTTTTTATCTTTCCATTTGCATTGTACTCTATATGTGACCTTTGTGTATGAACCGCATTGAACAAAAAAATAATCAGAAAAAAAATGTGTGTGTGTGTGTGTGTGTGTGTGCGCGGCGCGCGTGCGTGCGTGCGTGCGTGTGTGTGTTGTGTGTGTGCGCCCGCGCGCGTGTGTTCAGTCATATATGCAGGGTATTGTTGAGCTCAAAATTGATGTATTTGTTAATTTCATTCCATGTTGTAGAAAGAAAAAGGTGATGAAACTTTCTTCGCCGGTGCCCATAACGCACATGTCTACACCTATCGTTTGGATGGTGGGAATCAAGCGGCCGAAGGGACTTTATAAACACCACGTACAAAGATAACTAAAGAAATGGAATCATCTACTTTGTCTTCAAGAAAGCCACATGCAATGTCAAATCGAGAGAGTAACAATATTGGTATTCTAGCTAATGACCATGTTCTATTCCGTAAAGGTGTAATTGAACCTGATCTAGGTCTTCGGAAATCTATTGAAAGCTAAGATCTGACATTAGAGTGCTGCTAGAAGGATTATATAAATTTGAGTCTATGCCAACCAACCGATCAAAATAACCCAAGGAAATTCTTAAAAACAAAGAATCTTTCATGCTAATTAGTTTAAGAAGCATTCCGACTGCTTGGAATGTAGTGTTTCTAAAGATGTGTCCTTTTGTCTACAGCCATCTCTTCTTTGTTTTAGTGAATGTAATTTTGGCATGGAGCTTCCATTAATAGTCAAGGTGCAGACATTTGTGAACATTCGAGTGAATAAAGTTCATTGGTAAGTAGTGCAACTAACGTCTTTTTTTTTGCGGGAAGTAGGGCAACTAACTAACTAGTTGAGACTATCCGTCTGGAGAGTGACGAACGGTTCCTATTTTCTTATATTATATTTGGAGATGAAATCCTTTAAGATTAAGGTCTAGCTCGGCAACATAAAGATAATATACAATCAGATTAAATTACGACAAATGTAACTCACTTGTGATTACCCTTGTAACTAATTTCCCTTGTAATAGTATTTTGGTGCTACTTGATGTGCTTTTGTTTTGCGGGTTACTCAAGCGCCCGTAATTCCACCAGCTTCCTCCACATCGTTTAAGTTTTTTAATACCGGTGTTTATTTCCTGGAGGCGCCGGAAGAACCGGTGTTGGCAATACTCAGAAATCTCATTGTCTTACCAGCCAAAGAATCCAATTTAAGTGTGTATATGTATAAGTTTGTGACCTGTATAACATCACATACTGTAGTGCATGTCCGTAGCTTCCATAGCTCTTCTCTTGCCCTCGGAATGGAGCCGGGCCCTGGCTACCGAGGATCTAAGACTGGGCTGTGTGAAAAATTCCCAACTGCTATACTCCCTCCGTCCCACAATATAAGAGCAACGCTCTTATATTGTAGAGATGGAGGGATATATTTTTTGTATTGGCCTGGGGTTCAGCCTAGTCAAAGGATGTCCAAAGCATGGATGGGTTGGCTCACTGGTGGAAACGCATAAACTAACTCGTGAGCACAGGAGATGCTCGAGTGGCTTTAACTCTTGTGTCACCGCCTCCTGCTCGCTGCCATCGAGGCTGAGGCTGCCATCTTGCCTTCCATCGGCTGCCGCCTTGCCGGTCCCAACATCCCAGTTAGACCACTGCTCCCTGGTCCCGGCCCGCTCAGCTATGTGTCATTACCCACCTCGCGCCCCCTGCCCGCTACCTGGTTGCCTGGCCTTGGTAATTTTTATCTTTCCATTTGCATTGTACTCTATATGTGACCTTTGTGTATGAACCGCATTGAACAAAAAAATAATCAGAAAAAAAATGTGTGTGTGTGTGTGTGTGTGTGTGCGCGTGCGTGCGTGCGTGCGTGCGTGTGTGTGTTGTGTGTGTGCGCCCGCGCGCGTGTGTTCAGTCATATATGCAGGGTATTGTTGAGCTCAAAATTGATGTATTTGTTAATTTCATTCCATGTTGTAGAAAGAAAAAGGTGATGAGACTTTCTTCGCCGGTGCCCGCAACGCACATGTCTACACCTATCGTTTCGGATGGTGGGAATCAAGCGGCCGAAGGGACTTTATAAACACCACGTACAAAGATAACTAAAGAAATGGAATCATCTACTTTGTCTTCAAGAAAGCCACATGCAATGTCAAATCGAGAGAGTAACAATATTGGTATTCTAGCTAATGACCATGTTCTATTCCGTAAAGGTGTAATTGAACCTGATCTAGGTCTTGAAATCTATTGAAAGCTAAGATCTGACATTAGAGTACTGCTAGAAGGATTATATAAATTTGAGTCTATGCCAACCAACCGATCAAAATAACCCAAGGAAATTCTTCAAAACAAAGAATCTTTCATGCTAATTAGTTTAAGAAGCATTCCGACTGCTTGGAATGTAGTGTTTCTAAAGATGTGTCCTTTTGTCTATATTACATTCTTTTTGCGCAACTTGGAGCGAGAAATTATGTTTTGAAGCATTCACAAGGGTCAAATTTAGAAATTGGTAGGATGGACCTAGTGTTTTGGTGCACATGTTGTTAAACATGATTGTGCTCACAATAAGCTAGACAACTTTAGTGGCTTTAAAACTAAAAGGCAATGTGTGGCACAAGTGATGGATCGTGGTACCAAGAAGTGTGGGGAAGAATGAAGAGCTCGTATTCTCATTATTTTGGGTATTATTAGATTTCTTCCATTACAATCTCTTGCATTCATGGTCTTGATAAGAGTTCGAGCTCATATAATAGGGGACCTTTTGGAGATGATAACTGGCTCATGAAGAAGGATCTAATACACACAACTCCCATTATTATTTTTAACTCCATAGAGACCGCTTTTCTCTTTTACTAAGATCACTAGAATGATTTGACCGCAACGCTCCAGAGTATTTCATCTCCATGCCCTCGTTTGTCAGCCCATGTGAACCATGTTTCGTCCAGATCAGCCCACCTATTCACTGTCTTTTCGCTTGTTCCAAACCAAAGTAGGCCACCGACTCGAAGAAATATGCAAACAAACAACTCTACTAGGCGGAAGAACGTCGGGTTTGCTACACGTGGAGCGTGGAGTGGTGTACTTAACTGGTGGAGCCGATCAATGGTTAGTTAGTTAATCTGTAGTAGTGACTGTTCAAACAAGTTCAAGAGAAATATATAACCGTGCATCTGGGGCCAAAATAAGGCAAATAGATATAGTTAGGAAAATATGAAATAGATCTGAGCAGTGACTTATTTAATTAGCAGCAACTCTGCCACAAAGAGTAGCATTGTACAAACCACACGTAGGGGCATATAATAAGTGAGGAGCACACAATTTCGTACTATATATGTGTATGTACCTCCTCTACATGTAGCTTAATGCGATCAAGGTCTCCATGCATGGCATAGCTCACACATCGGACCAAGTGATCTTGAACACTCCAATATTTTCCTTGAGCCCCAGCGCCTTCCACACTGCGGCGACGCGTCCACGTCGTTGTATGGGCAAGGCGGCTCGGTTGTGCTCAGCATCGCACCCATACACCGAGTCGCACTCGTCGGCGACCTTAGCCAGCACGGCACGCCCGTTGCCGTTGATGCGGATCATCTTGTTGCACCTGCGCTTGCCGTCGATCGCAGCCACCCGTGGACAACGCCACCACCAGCTCGCTGTCCTTGTGGTAGCGGTTGTCGCAGAATGATTTGCCGCCGCCATCTCCACCTCGTGCGAAGCTGTTTAGAGTGAGGATCGCCGCGTGTCGGCCGACACCGGGCGAGCACCTGAACTGCGGGTAGCGGTGGCCGTCTTTGCAGCAGACCGAGCCGTGATCTCTATTGCGATCGCGGATTTGCCATGCAGAAACCACGATGTGGCAGCTGCCGTGGCGGTGGCGGTGGCTGGTCTTTGTTGTAATGTTCGCATTGCTGACCACGGATCGGAGAGCGCGATGGGCGCAGAGGTGTGACAGAACATCACGAGCAAACATAGCCAATAGCTTCATGTTAGCCATGTTTGTCATGTACTCACGTTGCTTGCAAATCAAATCTCCAATTTGTGCTTATGATTTTGGGATGATATATTGGTTGATTCATCTTCTTTATATAGGGCCAAGCGCCAAGGGACATCAACATCTGATGAAAGTGGGCAAGCTAATTCAGTCTCATATCTTCGGTTTTAAAACCCACAGATGTTTGGTGTTCTACAACCTTCAGGCTTGTAAAATTAGGGGCAAATATTTTTAAACAGCCATCGCTTCTTTCTTTTGGTGAATGCAATTTTGGCATGGAGCTTCTATTAATAGCGGAGGTGCAGACATGTCTGAACATCCAAGTGAATGACATTTCGAGGTAAGTTGTAACACCCCGGATCCGATGCGCCAGGTGTCCGTCAGTTATTCGCCGTCCGTGCCATGTCATTTGCTTGCATGTTGCACTTTGCCATGTCATCATTTGCATTTTATCATGTCATCATGTGCATCTCATTTCGCATACGTGTTCATCTCATGCATCCGAGCATTTTCCCCGTTGTCCGTTTTGCAATCCGGCGCTCCTATGTCCTCCGGCTTCTCCATCTTCTCTCTTCTCTTGTGCGGGTATTAAACTTTCTCGAAATGGCCCGAGGTTTGCCAAGCGGCCTTGGTATAGCACCGGTAGACCGCCTGTCAAGTTTCGTGCCATTTGGAGGTCGTTTGGTACTCCAGCAGTTAGCAAGTAACAAGTAAAGCCCTCTTTTGTTGCAGCCCAACACCCCTTCTAAAGTGGCCCAAAACCCATCTAACTCCCCTCCATGCTCTCGGTCGTTCGATCACGATCGCGTGGCCGAAAACCGCACCTCATTTGGACTCTCCTAGCTCCCTCTACCTATAAATATGTGCTCCCCCTCCGAATTTTCGTCCAAACCCTAGCCTCTTCCTTCTCGCGCCGCCGGACATGTCCATCCGGGCCGGACATGTCCGCCGGCCACGTCCCTTCGACGAACCACGTCGTGCCACGTCAGGCCGCCGCTGCCCCCGTCCAATCCGTCGCCGCCGCGTGTCGCTCTCGCCCGTCCGCGCCGCCGGCCCACTGAGGCCCGAGTTGAGCATGGCAGCCGCCGGACAACGCCGCCGCCCGTCCATGGACGCCGCCGCCCTTGCCGCCGCAACCTGCGCCGCCGCATGTGCCGCTTCGTTCGCGGAACTGCCGCCGCCGCATGATCTCCGCGCCAAGGCATGGCTGCTCGCCTTCGCCCGCGCCCCGCGCGCGCCGCTATCCGCCGAAGTCGCTGCCCCTGCGCTGCCAGGCGGCGTTAGCCGCCGCCGCACCCGCCTTGGCGGCGCCGAAGCTCCTCCGAGCTCGCCACCACCGCCGTTGCTACAGCTCCTTCTCTGCGCGCCGCCATGCCCTGCGCCGCCGAGCCGTTGATCCGGCAACGCCTTGCGGATCGGCCTCAACGCCCGGAGCTCGCGGATTCCGCCGGCCTCGCCGGAGCTCTCCGCTGCCGGGTCACGGATCCGCGACCCGCTTCATCCCCGACCCGATCCACCTCGGCCCGACCCGATCCACGTTTTCCCGGAGGTTGTTTTTTTTTCACTAAGTCCCAGAATTCTATTATTTTCGTGCATTTTCATAGCATCACATCTCCGCACCCGTGGCTCCGTTTTGGGCGTATAATATGTCAAATTGTTTGCCTCGACGAGTACATCATTTCATTCCATTGCATCATTTGAATTTGAGCTCATCTTGATACCCGAAATGCTGTTGGAAGAAGGCTTCAGATCGTTAGTTTCAGAATCTTATCAGCACGAGCTCTTTTGCCATTTTTGCCATGATTTATGTGTGCACCCTATGAACTTGAGTCCTACATGTGAGTTGAACATTGCCATGCCATCTTTCCAGGGGTGTTTGCCATGTATTTTTGTGAGTTATGTGTTGACTAGAACAAGCATGCGAAGTAGGGATGATGATGTTGCTGATTTCAGGAACTTAGTGTTTTCACTGTCTTGTCCTGCTGTTATTTTTATGCCATATGTTCATGTTGTTACAGAGAGATCTATGCCCTTTTGAGCATGATCAGTAAGGATGTTTTAAACATATGGATGTGCCCTATCCAGACATGCCTTTGTTGGCATTTATGGAGTAGTCTAGCATGTCATTTTCGTGCTCTACTTTTGCTTGAAAATGTTTCCTGGCAGATTGTTTGCATGAGATTCAATTTTCACGAGGTCGTTGTAGTTGATCCGTGTATGCTATGACCTTGCTCTTGCCATGCTTAGCTTCATAATCATGCCTTCTTACTGTTGGTTGCCTTGCCATGCCATGTATTGCTCTGTAGTGAGTGCATCGAGCTCACGAACATGCCTACTCGTTATCTATTTTTGCCATGCCCAGTTTTTCTGCTAAGTCTGAAATCTGTAATAAAACTTGCAATGTTTACATGGATGCCATCATTTCTTAAGGTCCTTTTTGGCTTATGGTAAGTAAGGGACTATTGATATATGCTTTGAGTAGAATCATGTCATGCCTTGTTTTGCTATTTTAAGTTCCTGTAGCTTGATGTTTGCTTGCTCTAAACATGCCTTCTGATGTTAATTTCTGGCATGCTAGTATTTTCACTAAGTCTGTGAACCTGATATTTTAGCACTTTCACCATGCTTGTTTGAACATGTTATGATGTGATTTAGCCGTAGCTCAGTGTTCCTCTTTTGTTAAGCATCTCCTGTAGATCGCTGCCATATGCTTTGTTTTTATGTTGGGGTGCTGTAGCATAGTTTCTTGTTGCTTGCTAAGTAGCATCGGGCTGTTAAGCGCAGTTTTCGTCATTCTTGTTTTGCTTGTCATTTGCAAACCGTGCATCCGATTCCGGTGATCTTTATATCGATTTCACCCGAAATCATCCCATCTTTCCAGCGGCATACTTGGTTTGCCAAGATGATGCCTTGTTCATCATTTTCCTTCCGGAGCACACATATGCATTGCATATCCGTCTCGCATCGCATGTCATGTTTTGCATCATATTGCTTGTGCATTGTTCCTTGTTTGATTGTGGTTCTGTTGCTTGTGTTCTTGCTTTGGGTAGAGCCGGAGGCGAGTGCGTGAGCGAGGAACCTGTTGGGAGCGCCTCGAGGATCAAGCCTTCGACAACTCTCGAGAACCTTGCGAGCAAGATGATCATACCCTCGAAATCACTTCTATCTTTGCTTGCTAGTTTGCTCGCTCTTTTGCTATGCCAATGCTGCGATGCCTACCATTTGCTTCTCAGCCTCCCAAATTGTCATGTCAAACCCCTAACCTTTGACACCATTCCTAGCAAACCGTTGTTTGGCTGTGTTACCGCTTTGCTCAGCCCCTCTTATAGCGTTGTTAGTTGCAGGTGAAGATTGAAGATTGTTCCCTGTTGGAACATGGAGATGTTGTTCCTTGTTGGAACATGTTTACTTGTTGGGATATCACAATATCTCTTATATTATTAATGCATCTATATATTTGGTAAAGGGTGGAAGGCTCGGCCTTATGCAGTGTTTTGTTCCACTCTTGCCGCCTAGTTTCCGTCATACGGTGTTATGTTCCCGGATTTTGCGTTCCTTACGCGGTCGGGTGATTTATGGGACCCCGACAGTTCGCTTTGAATAAAACTTGTCCAGCAAGGCCCAACATTGACTCTTACCATTTGCCTCACCTAGCCCTTTTTTCCCTTGGGTTTCGGAGCCCAAGGGTCATCTTTATTTTAGCCCCGGGCGGTGCTCCTTCAGTGTTGGTCCAACTGGCGATGTCCGGCGCCCCCGGCAACCAGGGTCTATGCCAACCCGGCGTCTTGCTCATCCGGTGTGCCACGAGCGAGATATGTGTAGCTCCTATCGGGATTTGTCGGCACAACGGGTGGCTTTGCTGGTCTTGTTTTACCTTTGTCGAAATGTCTTGATGTACGGGATACCGAGTCGATCGGAGTGTCTTGGGTGAAGGTCTATTCCTTCGATGATCGCGAGAGCTTGTCATGGGCTAAGTTGGGACACCCTGCAGGGTTTAAACTTTCGAGAGCCGTGCCCTTGCGGTTATGTGGCAGATGGGAATTTGTTAATGTCGGTTGTAGAAAACCGAAGTTGACCTTAATTAAAATACATCAACCGTGTGTGTAACGTGATGGTCTCTTCTCGGTGGAGTCAGAAGTGAACACGGTGTTGGAGTTATGCTTGGCGCAGGTTGCTATAGGATCACTTCTTGATCATACTTTTATCGACCGTGCTTTGCCTTCTCTTCTCGCTCTCATTTGCGTATGTTAGCCGCCATATATGCTAGTCGCTTGCTGCAGCTCCACCTCATGCCTTTACCTTACCCATAAGCTTAAATAGTCTTGATCTCTGGTGCGAGATTCTTTGAATCCTCGTGGCTCACGGATACTTCAAAACCAGTTTGCGGTGCCTATGTTACCGAAAGCGGTGGCGCAACCAAGCTCAAGGAGGAGCTCGATGAAGATCTTCTTCATTGTGTTGTTTCGTTTCAGTTGATCGATAGTGGAGCCCAGTTGGGGTCGATCGGGGACCGTTTATCGCATTTGGGGTTCTTCTTTTATTTTGGTTCCGTAGTCGGACCTTGATTGTATCTGGATGATGTAATGCTTTATTCATGTAATTGTGTGAAGTGGCGATTGTAAGCCAACTATGTATCTCTTTCCTTATGTATTACTTGGGTTGTGTGAAGATTACCTCACTTGCGACATTGCTTTCAATGCGGTTATGCCTCTAAGTCGTGCCGACCGTGGCAGATATAGCCGCATCGAGGGCGTTACATAAGTGCAGCTAACTAACTAGTTCAGACTATCTGTATCAAGTGTGCCATATGTTTCCTACTTTATTAGTATTTTTGATAACTACTTTCTTAACTTATATTTGTACATGGAAATCCGCCAAGATTCAGGCCTCACTTGGCAACTTCAAAAACATATACAACCGGATTAAACTATTACTCCTACTACAAACGTAACTCAGTTGTAACTACCCTTGTATTTTATTGTTTGTAGATCCCATACCTCTTTCTAATTTTACCAGCTCCCTACACATCTTCCCTTCGCACACCATTAGTCTGCCTCCACAGCCGTAGGAGAGCTGAGCTTGGTAACAATGCTAGTGGTCAAGAAATTTAGGCCATGGTAGTAATTCTGGGAGTGAAAATGACAATTTAGGCGGGGGTAGTAATGCTGCAAATGATGATAACATGAGTGATCCCGTGCCAGCACAACAACCTTTTGCTTCAAATAATTATGATCCAGAAAATTTGTATTGTTTAGATGATAAAACAAGGGATATTTTAGTGGAGAAGGGACCAATCAGAGAAGATAACCTCGTCTTCGGGCTTGTAACATTTGGGCGTGCAGCCAACATTTTAAAACAGCCATCTCTTCTTTGTTTTAGTGAATGTAATTTTGGCATGGAGCTTCCATTAGTAGTCAAGGTGCAGACATTTGTGAACATTCAAGTGAATAAAGTTCATTGGTAAGTAGTGCAACTAACGTCTTTTTTTTGCGGGAAGTAGGGCAACTAACTAACTAGTTGAGACTATCCGTCTGGAGAGTGACGAACGGTTCCTATTTTCTTATATGATATTTGGAGATGAAATCCTTTAAGATTAAGGTCTAGCTCGGCAACATAAAGATAATATACAATTAGATTAAATTACGACAAATGCAACTCACTTGTGATTACCCTTGTAACTAATTTCCCTTGTAATAGTATTTTGGTGCTACTTGATGTGCTTTTGTTTTGCGGGTTACTCAAGCGCCCGTAATTCCACCAGCTTCCTCCACATCGTTTATGTTTTTTAATACGGTGTTTATTTCCTGGGCGCCGGAAGAACCGGTGTTGGCAATACTCAGAAATCTCATTGTCTTACCAGCCAAAGAATCCAATTTAAGTGTGTATATGTATAAGTTTGTGACCTGTATAACATCACATACTGTAGTGCATGTCGGTAGCTTCCATAGCTCTTCTCTTGCCCTCGGAATGGAGCCGGGCCCTGGCTACCGAGGATCTAAGACTGGGCTGTGTGAAAAATTCCCAACTGCTATACTCCCTCCGTCCCACAATATAAGAGCAGCGCTCTTATATTGTAGAGACGGAGGATATATTTTTGTATTGGCCTGGGGTTCAGCCTAGTCAAAGGATGTCCAAAGCATGGATGGGTTGGCTCACGGTGGAAACGCATAAACTAACTCATGAGCACAGGAGATGCTCGAGTGGCTTTAACTCTTGTGTCACCGCCTCCTGCTCGCTGCCATCGAGGCTGAGGCTGCCATCTTGCCTTCCATCGGCTGCCGCCCGTCGGTCCCAACATCCCAGTTAGACCACTGCTCCCTGGTCCCGGCCCGCTCAGCTATGTGTCATTACCCACCTCGCGCCACCCCTGCCCGCTACCTGGTTGCCTGGCCTTGGTAATTTTTATCTTTCCATTTGCATTGTACTCTATATGTGACCTTTGTGTATGAACCGCATTGAACAAAAAATAATCAGAAAAAAATGTGTGTGTGTGTGTGTGTGTGTGCGTGCGTGCGTGCGTCGTCGTCGTGTGTGTGTGTTGTGTGTGTGCGCCAGCGTGTGTGTTCAGTCATATATGCAGGGTATTGTTGAGCTCAAAATTGATGTATTTGTCAATTTCATTCCATGTTGTAGAAAGAAAAAGGTGATGAGACTTTCTTCGCGGTGCCCTAGCACATGTCCACACCTATCGTTTTGGATGGTGGGAATCAAGCGGCGAAGGGACTTTATAAACACCACGTACAAAGATAACTAAAGAAATGGAATCATTGAATTTGTCTTCAAGAAAGCCACATGCAATGTCAATTCGAGAGTAACAATATTGGTATTCTTGCTAATGACCGTGTTCTATTCGGTAAAGGTGTAATTGAACCTGATCTAGGTCTTCGGAAACCTATTGAAAGCTAAGATCTGACATTAGAGTGTTGCTAGAAGGATTATATAAATATGAGTCTATGCCAACCAACTGATCAAATACACCCAAGGAAATTCTTCAAAACAAAGAATCTTTCATGCTAATTAGTTCAAGAAGCATTCCGACTGCTTGGAATGTAGTGTTTCTAAAGATGTGTCCTTTTGTTTATATTACATTCTTTTTGCGCAACTTGGAGCGAGAAATTATGGTTTTGAAGCATTCACAAGGGTCAAATTTAGAAATTGGTAGGATGGACCTAGTGTTTTTGGTGCACATGTTGTTAAACATGATAGTGCTCACAATAAGCTAGACAACTTTAGTGGCTTTAAAAAGTAAAAGGCAATGTGTAGCACAAGTGATGGATCGTGGTACCAAGAAGTGTGGGGAAGAATGAAGAGCTCGTATTCTCATTATTTTGGGTATTATTAGATTTCTTCCATTACAATCTCTTGCTTTCATGGTCTTGATAAGAGTTCAAGCTCAAATAATAGGGGACCTTTTGGAGATGATAATTGGCTCATGAAGAAGGATCTAATACACACAACTCCCATTATTATTTTTAACTCCATAGAGACCGCATTTCTCTTTTACTAAGATCACTAGAATGCTTTGACATAGCGCTCCAGAGTATTTCATCTCCATGCCCTCGTTTGTCAGCCCATGTGAACCATGTTTCGTCCAGATCAGCCCACCTATTCACTGTCTTTTCGCTTGTTCCAAACCAAAGTAGGCCACCGACTCGAAGAAATATGCAAACAAACAACTCTACTAGGCGGAAGAACGTCGGGTTTGCTACGTGAGCGTGGGCGGTGTACTTAACTGGTGGAGCCGATCAATGGTTAGTTAGTTAATCTGTAGTAGTGACTGTTCAAACAAGTCCAAGAGAAATATATAACCGTGCATCTGGGGCCAAAATAAGGCAAATATATATAGTTAGGAAAATATGAAATAGATCTGAGCAGTGGCTTATTTAATTAGCAGCAACTCTGCCACAAAGAGTAGCATTGTACAAACCACACGTAGGGGCATATAATAAGTGAGGAGCACACAATTTCGTACTATATATGTGTATGTACGTCCTCTACATGTAGCTTAATGCGATCAAGGTCTCCATGCATGGCATAGCTCACACATCGGACCAAGTGATCTTGAACACTCAATATTTTCCTTGAGCCCGGCGCCTTCCACACTGCGGCGACGCGTCCACGTCGTTGTATGGGCAAAGCGGCTCGAAGTTGTGCTCAGCATCGCACCCATACACCGAGTCGCACTCGTCGGCGACCTTAGCCAGCACGGCACGCCCGTTGCCGTTGATGCGGATCATCTTGTTGCACCTCGCTTGCCGTCCAGTCGCAGCCACCCGTGGACAACGCCACCACCAGCTCGCTGTCCTTGTGGTAGCGGTTGTCGCAGAATGATTTGCCACCGCCATCTCCACCTCGTGCGAAGCTGGTTAGAGTGAGGATTGCCGGCGTGTCGGCCGACACCGGGGGCGAGCACCTGAACTGCGGGTAGCGGTGGCCGTCTTTGCAGCAGGCCGAGCCGTGATCTCTGTTGCAGTCGCCGGATTTGCCATGCAAGAAACCACTGATGTGGCAGCTGCCGTGGCGGTGGCGGTGGCTGGTCTTTGTTATAATGTTCGCATTGCTGACCACGGACGCGGAGCGCGATGGGCGCAGAGGTGTGACAGGAACATCACGAGCAAACATAGCCAATAGCTTCATGTTAGCCATGTTTGTCATGTACTCACGTTGCTTGCAAATCAAATCTCCAATTTGTGCTTATGATTTTGGGATGATATATTGGTTGATTCATCTTCTTTATATAGGGCCAAGCGCCAAGGGACATCAACATCTGATGAAAGTGGGCAAGCTAATTCAGTCTCATATCTTCGGTTTTAAAACCCACAGATGTTTGGTGTTCTGCAACCTTCAGGCTTGTAAAATTAGGGGCAAATATTTTTAAACAGCCGTCGCTTCTTTCTTTTGGTGAATGCAATTTTGGCATGGAGCTTCTATTAATAGCGGAGGTGCAGACATGTCTGAACATCCAAGTGAATGACATTTCGAGGTAAGTGCAGCTAACTAACTAGTTCAGACTATCTGTATCAAGTGTGCCATATGTTTCCTACTTTATTAGTATTTTTGATAACTACTTTCTTAACTTATATTTGTACATGGAAATCCGCCAAGATTCAGGCCTCACTTGGCAACTTCAAAAACATATACAACGGATTAAACTATTACTCCTACTACAAACGTAACTCAGTTGTAACTACCCTTGTATTTTATTGTTTGTAGATCCCATACCTCTTTCTAATTTTACCAGCTCCCTACACATCTTCCCTTCGCACACCATTAGTCTGCCTCCACAGCCGTAGGAGAGCTGAGCTTGGTAACAATGCTAGTGGTCAAGAAATTTAGGCCATGGTAGTAATTCTGGGAGTGAAAATGACAATTTAGGCGGGGGTAGTAATGCAGCAAATGATGATAACATGAGTGATCCCGTGCCAGCACAACAACCTTTTGCTTCAAATAATTATGATCTAGAAAATTTGTATTGTTTAGATGATAAAACAAGGGATATTTTAGTGGAGAAGGGACCAATCAGAGAAGATAACCTCGTCTTTCGTTCAGATGATTCTTCTAGGCATTTTCCTTATTCTTATTATTCCCGGAAATTAAGTAATGGAGAAGTTCATGGTAGAAAATGGCTAGTATATTCTAAACAAGTTGAAAAAGTATTTTGCTTTTGCTGCAAGCTTTTCAAGTCTAATAATTGTAGGAGTGCCTTAGCAACTGAGGGATGAAAGACTGGATACACCTTACTGTGAGGCTGAAAGAACATGAAAATGGTGGTGAGCATAGTAATAATATGCACACTTGGAAGGAGTTGAGAATTAGATTAAGAACTAATCAAACAATTGACAAAGATCTCTGCAGCAAATCACAAAGGAGAAAGAACGTTTGTAACCAGTTCTGCGTAGAATAATTGAAATCATAAAATTTCTTGGAAAACATAATTTGGCTTTTGGAAGATCTAGTGAGAAGCTTTACGACAAAGACAACGGTAATTTCTTAACATGTGTCGAGATGGTTGCTGAATTTGACTTTGTAATGCAAGATCATCTTAGGCGCATTGAAAATAATGACATTCATTATCATTACCTTAGTCATAAAATTCAAAATGAGTTGATCTCTCTTTTAGCATCTAATGTTACAAGTTCTATTATAAAGATTATTAAAGAGGCCAAGTATTCCTCAGTAATCCTTGATTGTACTCAAGATGTAAGTCATCAACATGAAGAACAAATGAATCTACTTATCCGATGTGCTAATATGTCAAATAAAAACATAAAGATAGAAGAATTCTTTCTAGGCTTCTTGAAGGTAGATGACACATCTGTTTGGGCCTTAATAAGCAATTGCTTGATGCATTGGAGTGATCTGGTGTTGATATTGATGATGTGAGGGGACAAGGTTACATGCGATAATGGCTCTAACATGACAGGGGGAATCACCGGGGGTACAAAAATGGTTACTTGATATGAATACAAGAGCTTTATATATGCCATGTGCTTGTCATAGCCTTAATCTCACCCTTTCTTAGAGCACCTACAGCCGGCGCCTCAAACCCGTGTCATACTTCCGGCCAACTCAGAAAGAGCGCCTCAAGCGGGCCTCAAGCGCCCGGGCTGACCGGCACCCCCCATATCCAGCCCAAATATGGGGCGAATATAGAGCGCCGAACACGCCACCAAGTCGGACCCGACCCATGCTTTCCCACCCAACCCCACTTATATTCGTCCCCATCCGCTCGTCGGAGCAAACCCTAACCACTCCCGTCCGCCACCCGAGATCACCTCCGTCGGTTCCGGCCTTCTTGGCATGGCAGGCAGCGGATCGAACTCAACCAGTCCGGATCGCCATTGCGGTATCAACCCGTGTGGGTTGGAGGAGCCAATGGCGAT
Source organism: Aegilops speltoides (assembly GCA_021437245.1). Classification (NCBI taxonomy): domain Eukaryota; kingdom Viridiplantae; phylum Streptophyta; class Magnoliopsida; order Poales; family Poaceae; genus Aegilops; species Aegilops speltoides. The sequence continues at coordinate 28,417 of JAHHZJ010002482.1, forward strand.
CTGCATTGCACTCCACTGCTCACGAGAGGACAGTGCCCGACTAATGGAAGGATTCGTCCGCCGTGACGCCATGGCGTCGGCTCACTGAGCGCTCGGGTCCTCTGGTGCTGGATCCTCGCGGTCCCGGCAGGCGGAACACCTCCCCTTCCCCATCACTAGTCGGGCAGACTATGAGTCCCACCGGAAACGGGCGGCTCGCTGTGGGAAGGAGAGGATAAGGACCGTCGAGGCCCGTATCGCGAGTAAATGGCCGCGGCTGAGGCGGCGGTGTGGGCGGACGCAGAGGAGGAAGCCATCCGCGCCCGCATTGTGAAGAAACGGTAGCGGAGGAAGACGCGCGCCCTCGTCCGTGAGTAGAATCGGGCGGTCCGTGCCATGGCCGGACTGCCACCGAGGAGGAGGAGGACAGCTCCGCTCACGAGCAGATCCGGCTCGATCCATACTGCGTCTTCGACTTGTACTTCGCGAGAAGGACGGCAAGGCGTCGAGAATATCAAGGAAGCCATGGATGAACTCCACCATAGCCAAACATGCCAAATTTTTGTAGTCCGATGGCATGTTACTTAGTAGTGATGGAGTAGCCGGACGATGTGTGTGCATCGACATAGTTGCATGAGTTTGTATGAATTTGAGATATGGTAATTGAGGTGCTTGAATGTGGATTACATTATTTGAGTGGTGCCGATCGATTGCCCACGGACGCTTCGAAGCGCGTTCGCGAAGCGTTGAGGGCGGATTTGCTGAGTCCGATTGTAGATGGTCTTACATGGCAAATTCATCAGGTAAAGCTATTAAATTTTTCGGAATTGTGCAGCGAATTTATACTTTATTTTCAAGTTTGACAAAAAGATGGAAAGTACTGCTTGATCTGACCATGTCCCAAAATTCACTCTTAAATATTTGTATAATACTCGGTGGAAGTCTACAATTAAAAGTGCCTAGGCTATTAGATATCAATCTCCTCAATTAAGGTCAACTTTGTTTGAACTATCTAAATCTGGTGTTGATCCCAAGACATGGAGCGATATGCAAAATTTATATGAGGCGGTTGGTACTTTTAAGTTTTTACTCAATATGGTAATTTGGCATGATATCTTATTTTCCGTAAATTTTGTAAGCCAATCTTGCAATCCCCATCCATGTGCATTTACTCAACCTTGCAACTAATTGAGGGGATGATGAAATATTTTGTTAAGTATAGGATTGAAGGGTTTGCATGTAGGTTGAATATTGCCAAAGGACTTGCAACTGATATGAACATAGAACCATCATTTCCATTAAAACGGCGTGTTACTAGGAAGAAACAATTTTATGAAAGTGGCGATGTTGATAATAATGAACAAATTGTAGCAACAGAGAAAGATTTTAAAGTGAATTTCTTTTTTGTTATAGTGGACAAGGCAAATACTTCGTTGAAAAATAGATTTGATGAAGTCAGGTTAAAGAAAATGGCTTTTTTGCTTAGATCATCGAACTTGAAGTCATTGGATGAAGTTGAGCTACAAAATTATTGCACCAAGTTTTCTAAAACTTACTCTCATAATGGTTTATTCTGATGTTGACTTGGATGATTTGTTTCTCTGAATTAAAAATGTTACAAACGACCTTACCAGATGAGTGCACGTGTGCAATTAAGATATTTGAATTTGTTATAAATATAGGTTATTTTTTAAACATCTCTATTTCTTATCAAAATTTATTTACTATACCTGTGACTGTAGGTTCTGCCAAGCGTAGTTTTTCAAAATTAAAATTGTTAGGAATTACTTGCGGTCAACAATGTCACAAGAGAGATTGAACGGTTTAGCTACTATATACATTGAGAAGGATCTATAGTGTTATTAATGAATTTGCATCAAAAAATAGAAGAAAGTGCTTGACATAACTGCTGAAATATAAGGAATTGCTCTAATATTTTTATGTACAAAGGCCGCACTATGTGAGCTTGCACAGGCCCCCTAAAGTGTCAAGACCTACCCCGGTTAGCTCAATATGCTTGCAATTATTTTTTCATTTTAGCCCCAATAGGCATAGTTGCGAACTCCTCTTGAAAGAAAATGGAAAAAAATGCTACAAACCCATGGAACCTAACCACATCAGGGTTAAATAGGTGCATCTCTACTGTAGTGGCCCATGTAATATGCAGCCCATTTCTCCAACTTAATACCAAAGCAACACACAACTTACTACCTTTAATAACGCCTCACCCATGGTTTGTCAATAAAGGTGGAGTACTAGAAATAAAACAAGGCTTGTGGGCACTAGGTTGACATAAAATACAACAAAGGATGGCCCCTATTTCTTTGGGTTTTGGGGAGGGTGATAAATTATTCAAAGAAATAACAAGCCTTATGATCTCATCAAGCGCTTGCCGTTCGAGCTTAATCCTAGTTGTAAGTCCACCCATGACTCTTGTGTAGCACGTCGACAAGAGACACGAGCCATGGAATGACGTTTACTCACATCCCGCGAAAACCGTCTAGATGGTTGTAAAGGCCAATCAATGGTTAGTTAATTGATCTAAAGCGTTGATTGTTCACGCAAGTGAAAACAAATGGCCTTTCACTTCACAACTTAAAAAAAATAATGACAATAGATAACATAGTTGGATCATATAACAGTCCCTTAACATGCAACAAAAAATCACTCCAAAGTTTCTATCACGAAGAACATAAGATGAAATTGTTTGTAGGATACGAAACCACCTCAAAGCTAATCTTTCCGATCAATCCATTGAGCTATTCCTATAAGTGTCACAAATAGCCCTAAAGTTCGTACTGAAATAACACCATACGATACATACCAACCAACTCTAATGTCACCAAGATACTCCAATGTCACCACAAGTATCCGTGAGTTGATTATACGATATGCATCAACCAACTTCAGATTCATAATATTCAATCCAACACAAAGAACTTAAAAGAGTACCACAAGATTTCTGTCAGAAAGGAATATGAAAACACGCATCAAACCCTATGCATAGATTACCCCAATGTCACCATGGGAATCTGCAAGTTGATAACCAAAACATACATCAAGTGAATCAATAGAACATCCCATTGTCACCACGGATATCTCATTGCAAGACATACATCAAGTGCTCTCACATCCAAAATATTCAATCCGACATAACAAAACCTTAAAGGAAAAGATTGAATTCATCATAATAAGGTAGAGAGGGAAGAACACCACAAGATCCAAATATACTAACAAAGCTCGCGGCATATCAAGATCGTGCCAAATCAAGAACACGAGAGAGAGAGAGAGAGAGAGAGAGAGAGAGAGAGAGCTCAAACACATAGCTACTAGTAAATACCCTCAACCCCGAGGTTGAACTACTCCCTCCTCATCATGGTGGCTGCCGGGATGATGAAGATGGCCTCTAGTGATATTTCCCCCTCCGCCACGGTGCCGGAACGGGGCCACGATTGAGTTTTTGTAGATACAGAGCCTTGTGGCGGTGGAACTTCTCATCTAGGGTTCTTTCTGGGCACTAGTAGAAAACGGGCGTTTAGTCCCGGTTCCAGAGGGCCTTTAGTCCCGGTTCTAAAACCGGGAGTAAAGGGTCGGGACTAAAGCCCAAAACCTTTAGTCCTGGTTTGCAAACCGGGACTAAAGGAGCTCCACGTGGCATTGTGCGGAGCTCCACCTTTAGTCCATTGGTAACACCAACCGGGACTAAAGGGATTTTATATTTGGTTTTTCTGAACTTTTTTGAATTTTTCCTGAGTTACAAAATTTTGAATTATTTGACAATTTAATCTCTAATCACCTCTCATCACTACTCAAGTATGGACCACTCATTCCAAATTGTCTAACTTCCGGATGGTCACGCATCCTCTCACTACCCCAGCCTAAGCACGCTTAACTTCCGAGTTCTATTCCCCCTAGTTTCCAAGTCTGCACTTGCTGTTCTCCTGACAATAGTAAGCTGTCAATCTATTAACCCTTAGGAGTTGAACTTGAGCATGAAGCACCGTTTGAGTTTGAAACTATTATTCTAAAAACAAATTATTTAGTAACACTAATATTTCTTGAATAAGTAGTTTGACCACAGTTTGACCAAAAATTCAAAAAAACTTAAATTTGAGGATAAAATTTTCCCCTTCAGAATTTGAGTATTCTAAAAATTTGCAAAATGGCCTATGGCAGTTGAAATCGGAACCGGGTTTTCGTGCTAAGCATTTGATATATTATACGGTTTTTTCGACATCGTATGCAAAAGTTATAGCCATTTTAGATTTTCATAACACTTATTTGCAAAACATGTCGAAATTTATGTTTTTAAATTTTCCTAACTAGTAGATGTAGTAACATAATTGCATCTCGAAGGACTTTAATTTCTGAAGGTTTTATCATTTTCCTTTATTTTTTCAAAACTGAAATGGCGATTAGGAGGGGTAGAGTTTGAAAATTGCAGAACCCTTTAGTCCGGGATGGTGTCCATCCAATCCTACCGTCGACTACATCTGCTAGCACCATCCCAGCCAGAGTGACAACTAAGGTTAACCAAGTGAGAGTCACGTTCTATTAAAGTGGCAAAAAGAATTACTTTTTAATATAGCAAAATTAATCCCATCAACTATTATTCAAGGCTAAACAAATATTAATACAAAATAGTAGCAAAATTAATATTAATTAATTATAGAAATTTATGTACTGTTGTCTAACAGAAGCATCCTACAACATGTTAAAATTTACAGAAATAACTAACTAAAAATAATTGAAAACAACAATTAAAGGACTAAAAGAACTATACAAGCAAAACAGTATTGTTTTAATTAAAATATTAATTTAAATTATACTAAAAAGAACTAACTAAATCTTACTCTGACAACAATCTAACATGTGACTAGGAGCAAAAAGAATTAAATTAAAAACTATTTTTAAATTCACATTATTCACAATCTAGGGTTGAAGCAAATTTGAACAAATTCATATTTAAGTCATTCAAATTTGAAAACTAATGGCACAAATAGAAACTAGACAAAATTTTAAATCTAATGCAAAAGGAATCACTCAAAAACATCAAATATCCTAAAAGATATAAGCAATTCAAAGCGAAACTAAAACAAAAACAAATGGAAAAACAAAAATAAAATTCAGAACCCTTTAGTCGGTTGGTGGCACCTTTAGTCGGTTGGAGCCACCAACCGGGATTAAAGCCTCAACCTTTAGTCCGGTTGGTGGCTCGAACCGTAATTAAAGGTCTAATCTTTAGTCGGTTGGAGACACCAAGCTGGGACACAACCGAGACTAAAGGTATCGCTCCCTTTAGTCCCGGTTGGTGTCTCAAACCGGGACTAAAGGTCCCATTTGAACCGGGACTAATGCCTGCCCGGCACATTAGCCGCTCGAACATTAGTCCCGGTTCATAATGCAACCGGGACTAATGTGTAGATTGAGCTTCAACAAAAGCCCTGTTTTCTACTAGTGGGGGATTTGGGTATTTATAGGAATTTTTGGCGTCGCCTCTAGCATCAAGGGGGTACACGAGGCAGCAACAAGCTCGGTCGCCCCTCCCTGGGGGATAGGGCGCGCCCTGTGAGCTTGTCGTATCCTCGTGGGTCTTCTGGTCCTCCCACGAAGCTTCAGGGGTATCTTTTGGTCCATAAAAATCACCGTAAATTTTTAGCCCATTCCAAGAACCTTTATTTCTGCACAAAAAGCGACACCACAATAGTTCTGCTGAAAACAACGTCAGTCCAAGTTAGTTGTAATCAAATCATACCGAAACCATATAAAATTGTTATAAACAAGGCATGAAAACTTCATAAATATAAATATGTTGAAGATGTATCACATATTTCCAACACTTTGCTGAGTAGCGGTTATCCGAGGTTCCTAGGGGCATTATTGTCTCCAAGTTCCAACCCAAACACTTTACATGGGCAACACCTCAAATATTTATTTATATTTTCACATATGTCGTCGATCTATCTATAAATAATAGGTGTAGTTATGACTCATTGTAAATTATGCACCTACTAAGTATCTTAATATGGCCAAAATATTCTTCAGCATATTGAGCCATTCATATTTTAATGTTGTAATATGCAAAATGCATGAACTTTTTGTGCAACGTAATGGTTAAATAAGTGTTAATACATTCCTTTTCCTTAGTAAAGGTCCATGAATATGACGTCTACTACACAACCTTCTTCTTGTAGACGTTGTTGGGCTGCAAGTGCACAGTTTGTAGGACAGTAGCAAATTTCCCTCAACTGGATGACCTAAGGTTTATCAATCCGTAGGATGCGAGGAGGAAGATGGTCTCTCTCAAACAACCCTGCAACCAAATAACAAAAGTCTCTTGTGTCCCCAACACACCCAATACAATGGCAAATTGTATAGGTGCACTAGTTAATGAAGAGATAGTGATACAAGTGCAAAATAGATAGTAGATATAGGTTTTTGTAATATGAAATAATAAAAACAGCAAGGTAGCAAGCGATAAAAGTGGCGTAAGCGGTATTGCAATGATAGGAAACAAGGCCTAGGGTTCATACTTTCACTAGTGTAAGTTCTCTCAACAATAATAACATAGATAGAACATATGAAAAGCCCTCAACATGCAACAAAGAGTCACTCCAAAGACACTAATAGTAGAGAACAAGCGTAGAGATTATGGTCGGGTGCTGAAACCACCACAAAGCTATTCTTTCGGATCGATCTATAAAAGAGTTCGTACTAGAATAACACCTTAAGATACAAATCAACCAAAACCCTAATGTCACCTAGATACTCCATTGTCACCTCAAGTATCCGTGGGCATGATTATACGATATGCATCACACAATCTCAGATTCATCCAACCAACATAAAAGTACTTCAAAGAGTGCCCCAAAGTTTCTACCGGAGAGTCAAGAACGTGTGCCAACCCCTATGCATAGGTTCCCAAGTGTCACGAAACCCGCAAGTTGATCACCAAAACATACATCAAGTGGATCAATAGAATAACCCATTGTCACCACGGTTATCCCATAAGACATACATCAAGTGTTCATAAAAGACTCAATCCAATAAGATAACTTCAAAAGGGGAAACTCAATTCATCACAAGAGAGTAGAGGGGGAGAAGCATCATAAGATCCAACTACAATAGCAAAACTCGGGATACATCAAGATCGTGCCATAGATGGAACATGAGAGAGAGATCAAACACATAGCTACTGGTACACACCCTCAGCCCCGAGGGTGAACTACTCCCTCCTCGTCATGGATAGCGCCGGGATGATGAAGATGACCTCCGGTGATGGGATCCCCCTCCGGCAGGGTGCCGGAACAGTGTCCCGATTTGTTTTTGGTGGCTACAGAGGCTTGCGGCGGCGGAACTCCCGATCTATCTTCTGTTCTGGAAGTTTTAGGGTACGTATGTATATATGGGTGAAAGGATGCGTCGGTGGAGCTACGGGGCCCCACGTGGCGGGGGCGCCCGGGAGGCGCGCCCCACCCTCGTGAGCACCTCCCGTATCTTCTGATGTGGGGTCCAAGTCCATCAGGTGGGTTTCCTTCCAAAAATAACTTCTCAAGTTGATTTCATTCCGTTTTGACTCCGTCTGATATTCCTTTTCCTTGAAACACTGAAATCGGCATAAAACAGCAAATCTGGGTTGGGCCTCCGGTTAATAGGTTAGTCCCAAAAATAATATAAAAGTGAATAATAAAGCCCAATATTGCCTAAAACAGTAGATAAAGTAGCATGGAGGAATCAAAAATTATAGATACGTTGGAGACATATCAAGCATCCCCAAGCTTAATTCCTGCTCGTCCTCGAGTAGGTAAATGATAAGAAAGAATTTTTGATGCGGAGTGATACTTTGGCATATTTTCAATGTAAATCTTCTTAATTGTGATATGAATATTCAGATCCGAAGATTCAAGACAAAAGTTCATATTGACACAAAATAATAATACTTCAAGCATACTAATCAAAGCAATCATGTCTTCTCAAAATATCATGGCAAAAGAAAGTTCATCCCTACAAAATCATATAGTTAGGCTATGCTTCATTTTCGTCACACAAATATGTTCCCAACTTCTATACCCCTGATGACAAGCCAAGCAATTGTTTCATACTTAAATAATCTCAAACTTTTTCAACCTTCACGCAATACATGAGCGTGAGCCATGGATATAGCACTATGGGTGGAACAGAATATGATGATGGGGATTGTGTGGAGAAGACAAAAAATGAGAAAGTCTCACATTGATGAGGATAATCAACGGGCTATGGAGATGCCCATCAATTGATGTCAACATGAGGAGTAGAGATTGCCATGCAACAGATGCACTAGAGCTATGAATGCTCAACAAAAGAAAACTAGTGGGTGTGCATCCAACTCGCTTGCTCATGAAGACCTAGGGCATTTGAGGAAGCCCATCGTAGGAATATACAAGCCAAGTTCTATAATGAAAATTTCGCACTAGTATAAAAAGACAACTTATGAGACTCACTACATGAAAAACAAGGTGCTACTTTGAAGCACAATATATGAGACCCACTTCATGAAGAACAAGGTGCTACTTTGAAGCACAAGTGTGGAAAAAGAGATAGTAGCATTGTCCCTTCTCTCTTTTTTTCTCTTTTTTTCTTTTTTTCTTTTTTTGGGCCTTTCTCTTTTTTTATTTATTTTTTTACGTCCGGAGTCTCATCCTGACTTATGGGGGAATCATAGTCTCCATCATCCTTTCCTCACTTGGGACAATGCTCTAATAATGATGATCATCACACTTTTATTTTTCTTACAACTCAACAATTACAACCCGAAACTTAGAACAAAGATACGACTCTATATGAATGCCTCCGGCGGTGTACCGGGATGGTGCAATGAATCAAGAGTGACATGTATGAAAAATAATGCATGGTGGCTTTGCCACAAATACGATGTCAACTACATGATCATGCAATGGCAATATGACGAAAGTAATGTATGTCATGATGAATGGAATGGTGGAAAGTTGCGTGGAAATATATCTCGGAATGGCTATGGAAATGCCATAATAGGTAGGTATGGTGGCTGTTTTGAGGAAGATATAGGGAGGTTTATGTGTGAAATAGTGTATCATATCACGGGGTTTGGATGCACCGGCGAAGTTTGCACCAACTCTCAAGGTGAAAAAGGGCAATGCACAGTACCGAAGATGCTAGCAAAGGCGGAAAGGTAAAAATGCGTATAATCCATGGACTCAACATTAGTCAAAAGAACTCATATACTTATTGCAAAAATTTAGAAGCCATCAAAAATCAAGTACTACGCGCAATGCTCCTAGGGGGATAGATTGGTAGGAAAAGACCATCGCTCGTCCCCGACCGCCACTCATAAGGATGCACAAGCCAGGTACACTTCATGCTTCAAATTTGTTACACAACTTTACCCATACGTGCATGCTACGGGACTTGCAAACTTCAACACAAGTATTTCTCAAATTCACAACTACTCAACTAGCACGACTTCGATATTATTACCTCCATATCTCAAAACAATTATTAAGCATTAAATTTATCTAGTATTCAATTCACTCAAAAGAAAGTTTCACATATCTTGAACACTAAGTATATTAAGCAAATTACCATGCTATTAATGACTCTCAAAATAATCTAAGTGAAGCATGAGAGATCAAGTTTCTTTAAAACAAATCCACCATCGTGCTCTAAAAGATATAAGTGAAGTACTTAGAGTATTCTAGCAAATTCCAATTTTTGTAAGGCTCTCTCTCATTAAAGAATTTCAGATCTTGATACTTATTCAAACAGCAAGCAAAGCTAAAGAAAACTACATTGCAAGGATAGCACAACTCATGTGAAGAAGCAAAACTTAGGCTCAACCGATACTAACCGATAGTTGTTGAAGAAGAAAGGTGGGATGCCTACTGGGCATCCCCAAGCTTAGATGCTTGAGACTTCTTGAAATATTATCTTGGGGTGCCTTGGGCATCCCCAAGCTTGAGCTTTTGTGTCTCCTTAATTCCTCTCATATCATGGTTTCTCTTTTTATCAAAAGCTTCATTCACAACAAACTCAACAAGAACTCGTGAGATAGGTTAGTATAAACCAATGCAAAACCTTATCATATTATACTGTAGCAAATCACTTAAATTATTATTCAACATTGAATACTAAATGCCTCTGCATATTTAATACTCCTATCACCAAATAGGATCATTAAGCAAACAAACATATGCAAACAATGCAAACATAACAGCAATCTGTCAAAATAGTACAGTCTATGAAGAATGCAAGAGTCATCATACTTCCCTAACTCCAAAAATTATGAACTAAAATTCCCACTGTAATAAATTTATCAGAGCTCAATATGCAAAAATATTCAACGTTAGACCATGCTCTGACTTTTCTAGGGAATTTTTGCAACAGCGGTAAACTTTCTGTTTTCAAACAGCAACATGCAAACTAGCAAAATAAGCATGGCAAAGGCTATCCTTGACTTTTTTATTGAAACTAAAGATGCAAATACATTATTTTAACTAACAGTAAGCAAAAACTAACAAAAGAAAATGACCCTCCAAGAAAAAGACATATCATGTGGTGAATAAAAATATAGCTCCAAGTAAAGTTACCGATGAACGAAGACGAAAGAGGGGATGCCTTCCGGGGCATCCCCAAGCTTAGGCTCTTGGTTGTCCTTGAATATTACCTTGGGGTGCCTTGGGCATCCCCAAGCTTAGGCTCTTTTCACTCCTTATTCCATAGTCCATCGAATCTTTACCCAAAACTTGAAAACTTCAACCACACAAAACTCAAAACAAAACTTGTAAGCTTCGTTATTATAAGAAAATAAAACCACCACTTAGTTACTGTAATTAACTCATTCTAAATTCATATTGGTGTAATATCTACTGTACTCCAACTTATCTATGGTTCATACCCTCCGATACCACTCATAGATTCATCAAAATAAGCAAACAACACATAGAAAACAGAATCTGTCAAAAACAGAACAGTCTGTAGTAATCTGTATAAAACGTATACTTCTAGAACCCCAAAATTATGAAATAAATTGCTAGACCTGAGAAATTTGTCTATTAATCATCTGCAAAAGAATAAACCTAAAATCACTCTCCATTAAAACATGGCAGCTATTCTCGTGAGCACTAAAGTTTCTGTTTTTCACAGCAAGATCACATAAACTTCACCCAAGTCTTCCCAAAGGTTCTACTTGGCACTTTATTGAAACAAAGCTATAAAACATGATTACTACAGTAGCATAATCATGTGGACACACAAAACGCATACCGATAAATATTGGGTTGTCTCCCAACAAGCGCTTTTCTTTAATGCCTTTTAGCTAGGCATGATGATGACAATGATGCTCACATAAAAGATAAGAATTGAAACATAACGGGAGCATCATGAAGCATATGACTAGCACATTTAAGTCTAACCCACTTCCTATGCATAGGGATTTTGTGAGCAAACAACTTATGGGAACAATAATCAACTTGCATAGGAAGGTAAAACAAGCATAACTTCAAGATTTTAAGCACATAGAGAGGAAACTTGACATTATTGCAACTCCTACAAGCATATGTTCCTCCCTCATAATAATTTTCAGTAGCATCATGAATAAATTCAACAATATAACCAGCACGTAAAACATTCTTTTCATGATCTACAAGCATAGAAAATTTACTACTCTCCACATAAGCAAAATTCTTCTTTATAGCATACGTATCATCACAATAATCATCATAAGTAGCAACTTCGTTCTCATCATAATCGATTGAAACCTCCCCCAAGATAGTGGAATCACTAAATAAAGTTGACACTCTTCCAAATCCACTTTCATATTCATCACAATAAAATTCAACATCCTCAAAAATATTGGGATCACTACTTCCTAAAGTTGACACTCTTCCAAACCCACTTTCATCAATATAATCATCATACGTAGGAGGCATGCTATCATCATAACAACTTTGCATATCAAAACTTGGGATGCTAAAAATATCATCTTCATTAAACATAGAATCCCCAAGCTTGGGACAAACATTAATTTCAGCAAATAAATTCTCAAATATTTCATCCTCATTAAACATAGCTTCCCCAAGCTTGGGCTCTTTCATATCATAAGCATAATCACTCTCATCATTAAAAATATTGATAGCACCAATAGTATAGCAACTATCATCATCACAATGAGTAATAGGAGCAACATTATTTGGGAGGGATACCTTTCTACCTTTGTTGCTCCTTCTTTTCTTTTTCTTCTTCACATTATGTGTAGGCTCAACCTTCCTCTTTGAGCTCCTTATTGATGAGATTGGTTGAATAGAAAACTCCTCCTCGTTACCTGATTCATCAAAAGAAATAATAGGAGGAGATAGGGAAGCCTCTTCCCTTTCATTAGTATTCTCATCATCTTCTATTTGCTTTCTTTTCTTTAGGTAATTGGCGATATAAGGATTTTCAATGCAATTCACCGCACAATACATATAAATCTTCTCTAGATCAAAATCAAGAAATCTATCAAGATTAAATTTTGGAATACCCTCAATTATACGTTTCATTTCTTCATAACCCAAAAGAAGGCTAAGCTCTTTATGATGCTCAAGGGTAATTAAATTATCACAATATTTGGACACGACTTGATCATGAAACAAATAGAATTGGATCTTTAAATGACCATGTTCATTGCAAAGTTCACAAGGAGCGCGAAAAATATTGAATCTTTCAGCACATTCATCTAGCTCTTCTTGCAACAATTTGGTTTCTAAGTACTTATGCCTCTTGCAATAAATATATTCTCTATTTGGTGTGGTCATGCAAACATGCACTCCACAAAATTTGACATGCCCATAAGAGATATTTTCATCATAACTAGTGCAATCATCATTAGCATCACGGATATTCAAAGAATTAGTACTAACAACATTGCAATCATGCTCATCATTCAAAGATTTAGTGCCAAAAAATTTAGAGATTTCTTCTTCTAGCACTTGAGCACAATTATCCTTTCCATCATACTCACGAAAGATATTAAAAGGTGAAGCGTTTGAGACAAACTCAACTCCTTTTTTGCAGTTTTCTTTTATAAATTAAACTAGTGATAAAACAATAAACAAAAAGATTTGATTGCAAGATCTAAAGATATACCTTCACTTACCTAGCCTCCCCGCAGCGGCGCCAGGAAAAGATCTTGATGTCTACTACACAACCTTTTTCTTGTAGGCGTTGTTGGGCTGCAAGTGCACAGGTTTGTAGGACAGTAGCAAATTTCCCTCAAGTGGATGACCTAAGGTTTATCAGTCCGTAGGAGGTGTAGGAGGAAGATGGTCTCTCTCAAACAACCCTGCAACCAAATAACAAAAAGTCTCTTGTGTCCCCAACACACCCAATACAATGGCAAATTGTATAGGTGCACTAGTTCGGCGAAGAGATAGTGATACAAGTGCAAAATAGATAGTAGATATAGGTTTTGTAATCTGAAATAATAAAAACAGCAAGGTAGCGGCGATAAAAGTGGCGTAAACGGTATTGCAATGGTAGGAAACAAGGCCTAGGGTTCATACTTTCACTAGTGTAAGTTCTCTCAACAATAATAACATAGATAGAACATATGACAAGCCCTCAACATGTAACAAAGAGTCACTCCAAAGACACTAATAGTGGAGCACAAATGTAGAGATTCGGTGGATGCAGAAACCACCACAAAGCTATTCTTTCGGATCGATCTATAAAAGAGTTCATACTAGAATAACACCTTAAGATACAAATCAACCAAAACCCTAATTTCACCTAGATACTCCGTTGTCACCTCAAGTATCCATGGGCATGATTATCGATATGCATCACACAATCTCAGATTCATCCAACCAACATAAAAGTACTTCAAAGAGTGCCCGAAGTTTCTACGGAGAGTCAAGAACGTGTGCCAACCCCTATACATAGGTTCCCAAGTGTCACGAAACCCGCAAGTTGATCACCAAAACATACATCAAGTGGATCAATAGAATAACCCATTGTCACCACGGTTATCCCATAAGACATACATCAAGTGTTCATAAAAGACTCAATCCAATAAGATAACTTCAAAGGGAAACTCAATTAATCACAAGAGAGTAGAGGGGAGAAACATCATAAGATCCAACTACAATAGCAAAGCTCGGGATACATCAAGATCGTGCCATAGATGGAACACGAGAGAGAACACGAGAGAGAGAGAGAGAGATCAAACACATAGCTCTTGGTACATACCCTCAGCCACGGTGAACTACTCCTCCTCGTCATGGATAGCGCCGGGATGATGAAGGCGGCCTCGGTGATGGGATCCCCCTCCGACAGGAGTCTTGAACAGGGTCGATTGGTTTTGGTGGCTACTGAGGCTTGCGGCGGCGGAACTCCTGATCTATCTTACATTGCGGAAGTTTTAGGGTGCGTAGGTATATATGGGTGAAAGGATGCGTCGGTGGTGATGGAGTCATGTACCTAGGGTAGGGTCATAGACCTGATCTAAGTACCCTACCCAAGGACACCATTAGAAGAGACTACCTTCCGATCGACCAAGGAAGACTTCACTCGGCGGACTTGAAGGACTCGACCATGAGGACTCACTCGACCACGGAAGGTCAAGAAGCACTCTGTCTGTAACGGTCTGTAATTATATAGACTTTATGGTATTTAAGACACTTTATGTAGGGTGTTACCGATGCGCCTAGACTTAATGTACTTTAAACCCCGCATTCTTGAGGGCGGAGGGTCAGCGCAGCACTATAAGCCACCCCACCTCGGTGTAAAGGGTTCGCACCCTGTAATCCATACACATAATCCACTCGACCACCTCCGGGCTCCGAGGCGTGGGGCTATTACTTCCTCCGAGAAGGGCTGAACTTGTACATCTCCGTGTTTACAACTGCTCCATAGCTAGGACCTTGCCTCTCCATACCTACCCCCACTCTACTGTCAGACTTAGAACCATGACAGTTGGCGCCCATCGTGGGGCAGGTGTCTTAGCGATTTTTGGAGAAGTTGCAGTTCTTCGAGTACTTTCATCATGGTTGCTAGTGGAGTTTTGGTCGAGGCCACGAGATCCGTCTCGGCGCTCTCACCTTCATCGCCGACGACTCCACTTGGCTCCAAGAGGCTCCACTCGACGTTGATGCACTCCCCGTCCGCGGTGCGGCGCATTTTCGCGCATGTGTCCGCGGCGTTCTGCTGCGACAACCGTCGACCCCATATCGGTCGACTCCCATATCGGTCACCCTCCCGGTCTCCCACCAGCGCAAGCGCTCTGGTCGGTCGAGGCTCCAGCGGTGGGTGAGGCACGCGGTGGCTCGTCGGGACGGCCACCGCTCAAGTTGCGCAATCGAGCCAGACGAATCCCTCTACGGCTGTTCGATCTGTCGATGGCTCCGTAGAGAGCGCATCCGAATGAGATAGCAGTGATCCGTGGCGGAAATCTTGATGGTCAGCGGACCTCGCAGCCCTCTGGCTTCACCCACGAGGCGGAGTAGGCGGTGGAAGCGACCGCACAAGCCCATGAAGAGTACCAACCCGAGCCACTCAATTCTCTGCAAAGGGAAGAGCTTCGCCGCGGGAACATGGATGCCCTGCATACTCCCATCGCGGGAGAAACCCCCGAGGCTCACGCCTTGGAGGAGGCACGTTTGGCCAACTTGGCTGAACGCGCTCGTCTGGAAAATCTTCAGCGAGCACTCGGCGGCCTGTGCGACAATGAGCACCACGCCAATCGGCGTCAACTCTTCCCGCCGACTCGGTACATCAAACCCGATTCAGAATTTAGCAGTGCAACCCGTATAGCGAGTCCATCCAGCCCTCGTAGTCGGAAGTGGCGAGGCTTGATGCAGATCGAGAGATTTGCTCCGGGCAGCGGAGATCAGAATTCAGCCGTGTCGCGATCACACAACAAATTCACGATCGATCTGTCGCTGCGAATCTGATTCGATCGGCTCACGATCCTAGATCGCCTCCGCGGCGTGAAGGACGCGAGAATCGTAGCGACGATCGGTGACCGACATGATCGTGATGATAGGCGTCGAGTACCCTCCCCGAGGGTGGGTCTTCGCTCCTCGGCAGCGGGATGAAAGCGTCAACTTCGGTGTGGGGCGAAGAGTTCGGTCGACCCGGGAACCAGGCTTCGACGCGCGATCCATCATCGTGCAAGGCTTGGTCGACCAAAGCAGAGCCCATCGGGTGGCCCGCAGAGATGCACCCTGGCGGTCGAGTGCATGTTTACGGTCCGAATGTTTCAGCGGGGCTATCGAGCGCGGTGATTCCCCCAACTTCAGGTTGGCAACTGGAGTAAGCAAGTTCACTGGTGAGTCTAAGCCTGAAACCTGGCATGAGGACTACCGAGTGGCGGTTCAGATCAGTGGTGGGAATGACGAAGTTGCCATGAAGCATTTGCCCCTCA
Organism: Aegilops speltoides; assembly: GCA_021437245.1. Lineage (NCBI taxonomy): Eukaryota > Viridiplantae > Streptophyta > Magnoliopsida > Poales > Poaceae > Aegilops > Aegilops speltoides. The sequence continues at coordinate 44,810 of JAHHZJ010002482.1, forward strand.
TGTTGGAAGGTTCTGCCAGAGCGTGGTTGAATCAGTTACCTCCTAGCAGCATTTACACTTGGGAAGATCTGTCCCGAGTGTTCGTTAGAACTGTTGAAGGAACTTGCAAGCGACCAGCTGGATTGACAGAGCTGCAAGTCTATGTGCGAAAGCGAATGAGACTCTCGGAGAGTATATTCAGAGATGGATCACTTTGCATCATACCGTGGAGAGCGTGTCGATCATCGAGCGATCTGCGCCTTCAAGGATGGTGTCAAAACGAGAATTGAGTTTGAAGTTTGGTCGAACCGGAGACATGACCCTGAGTCGGATGATGGAGATTGCTACCAAGTATGCCAACGGCGAAGAAGAAGACCGACTCGAAGAGGTAAGTACAAGCGAGTCGATCGGAGAAGGAAACACCGGTCGGAGCGAAGCGGAAGGCGAGCGAGCAGCTCTGGAGAGGCTCGGCCGTGACTCGAGGCAAGTTCAAAGGGAAACCTAAAGGAACCTAGAACCCTAAGAAGGTGAAGGATAAAGAAGGAAATGGCGTGATGGATATGCCGTGTCACATCCACACGAAGAAAGATGAAGAGGGTAATATCATCTACCGAAGCATACCACTCGCCGATGTCGACTCCTAATCCAGCGGTTCAAGGAAAACAGTCCAAGGACAAGGAAAAGGAGTCGGACAAGGCTGAAGATAAGGAGGACAGTGAGGAGGATATCACATGTCAACTCCACCACGATGATTTTCGCAGATGTGGAAAGCAAGAGCCGGTGAAGGTCATTAACGTGAGGTGAACATGGTTGCCCAGCGAAACCAAATTATATGAGATGGTCCCAACGCCCATCACATTCGACAAGTCGATCACCCGACTCATATTGCCACCCACAGGAGGCAAGCTTTGATGGTCGACCGGTTGTCGAAGGCACTCGCCGACGAAGGTCTTGATGGACGGCGTAGCGGACTGAACTTGTTATATCTGAACACGTTGAAAGGAATGGGCATTCCGGTGTCCGTGAGCTCGATAACATGAGTTTTCATGGAGTCATACCGGAAAGAAAGCCGAGTCACTCGGACAAATTGCTCTGGACATAGTGTTTGGCGATTCAAAGCATTTTGCAAGGAGAAGCGGCGTTTGAGGTCGTGGATTTTCGAGAGCGTATCATGCTATTTTGGGAGGCCAGCTTACGACGGTTCATGGCTCGACCATGTTACGTCTACCTCAAACTGAAGATGCCCGGCCCCAAAGGAGTGATCACTGTCGCTGGTGATCGGAAAAAGGCAGAAGAGTGTTTCCAGAAAGGCTCAAAGATTGCCGATTCCCAGGTGACAGCGGTCGAGTTCGAAGAATATAAGCAAAACGCAGATCCGAGTGATTTGCTGCGAGCCAAGAAGCCCGCCACAGAGTCTGCATTTCAGTTGTCCGGTGAGACAAAGCCTGTCCACATCCACCCGACCGACCCCAATGCTGCCCCGACCCACATCTCCACAACGCTCGACCCGAAATAGGAAGAAGCGCTCATCCAGTTCCTCCGTGAGAACTGGGACATTTTTGCATGGAAGCCAGCTGACATGCCGGGTGTTCCCAGGGGACTGGCTGAGCATCGTCTCAGGGTCGACTCAACAGCAAAACCAGTTAAAGAGCATCTTGGTGTGCGTCCGGAAGAGAAAAGCTATTGGTGAGAAGTGGCTCATTGTTGGCGGCAAGATTTATCCGAGAGATATATCACTCCGAGTGGCTCGCTAATGTCGTCATGGTTCCTAAGAAGGACAACTCACTCCGAATGTGCATTGATTTCAAGCACATCAATCGGGCCTGCCCGAAAGATCATTTCCCTCTCCCTCGCATTGATCAAATTGTTGACTCGGCGCGGGATGTGAGATTGTCTTTTCTGGACGCTTATTTCGGGTACCATCAGATCCATCTATATGGGCCCGATGAGATAAAAACAGCTTTCATCACTCCATTCGGGTGCTTCTGCTATATCACCATGCCATTCGGCCTCAAGAATGCCGGAGCCACGTTTATGCGAATGATTCAGAAGTGTTTGCTCACTCAAATCAGTCGGAATGTGGAAGCGTATATGAATGATATCATGGTCAAGTCGCGAAAAGGTTCCGACCTGCTCACTGACCTCGCCGAAACATTTGCCAACCTCAGAAGGTATGATATCAAGCTCAATCCATCAAAGTGCACATTCGGAGTTCTGGTGGCAAGTTACTCGGTTTTCGTTTCGAGCGAGGATCGGCGCTAATCCGAGAAGATCGGCACTATTCTCCGAATGAAACGCCTCGTGCGAGTGCACGATGTCGAGCTTCTTGGATGCTTGGCGCATTAAGTCGATTCGTCTCACGACTCGGTGAAAAGGCATTGCCTCTTCTTGGCCGATGAAGAAGGCGGACAAGTTGAGTGGACTCGAAGCTGATGCAGCGTTGCGAGCTAAAAGCTCGGCTCTCCACCAGCCGGTGCTTGCTGCTCCTATCGCAAAGAGCCTCTGTTGCTTTATATCGCAGCCACAGGACAAGTCGTCGATCACAGATACTTACGGTCGGCGGGAAGAAGAAGGAAAGCCTTCAAAGTTCAGCGCCCGATGTACTATTTATCTGAAGTTTTAACTCCATCCAGCGAGATACCCTCATTATCGAAGCTTGTGTATGGGATATACATGACCACGAAGAAGGTAGCTCATTATTTCTCGATCATTCCATCACGATTAAATCGTGACGCTCCACTTTAGAGATTCTGCTGAGAGATGCAAGCGGTCGAGTGGAGAAATGGGCGATTGAACTTCTTCCCTTGATATCAAGTTTGAGGCAAAGAAAGCCATTAAGTCCCAAGCGATAGCAGATTTCCTCACCGAGTGGATTGAACAATGACGGCCGGTGAAGTTCACTCGAAGCATTGGACCATGTTCTTTGATGGCTCTAAGATGTTGAATGGTTCGGTCTTTGGGGTTGTCTTGGTTTCCCCGGAGGAGATAAGCTCGGATATGTGCTCGATTCACTTTGATTCCTCCAACAATGAGGCGATCGAGGCCCTTTTGTATGTGTTGCGCATGGCCATTTCACTCGGTGTCCGTCGCCTTATGGTCTATGGTGACTCGGTTTAGTGGTCAACCAAGTGATGAAGGAGTGGGACGTTAGAAGCCCAGCCATGATTGGATCTGCAATGCAAGTGAGGAAGCTGGAAAAAGAAGTTTGAGGGTTAGAGCTCCATCATATACCCGACTAAAAAATCAAGCGGTGATGATCTAGCAAAGATAGGTTCCAAGAGAAGCCATTCCAGTGGTGTGTTCTTAGAGCATATTCACACTCCGTTAGTTAAAGAAGACCCTTTCTTGAAGAAGCCCGCAACCCAAGAGTGCCACAGATCCGACTGAAGTAGAAGTCCCAGCAGTGGTCGACTTGGTTATGGAGGTCTTGGTAGTCACTCCTGACTGGACAATTTCATATATCGCGTATATCTTGAGAAAAGTGCTCTCATAGGATGAGGAAGAGGCTCGACAGATCGTCCGTCGATCCAAGGCCTTTACCGTAATCAAAGGACATTGTATAGAAGCGCGACTGGAGTTGGTCAGAAGTGCATAACGCCAGAAGAAGGTCGAATCATCCTTGATGATATCCACTCGGGGACCTATGGTCATCATGCGTCCTCTCGGACCATCGTGGCCAAAGCATACCGAGCCAGATTTTACTGGCCAAAGGCGAATGAGATGGCAAAGGAAATAGTGGACAAGTGCGAAGGATGTCAGTTCTACTCAAATATGTCACACAAGCCTGCATCAGCTCTGAAGACCATTCCACTCGTCTGGCCCTTCGCAGTATGGGGATTGGATATGGTCGGCCCCTTGAGAACAGGTCGAAGCGGTTTCACGCATGTACTGGTGGCAGTCGACAAGTTCACCAAGTGGATTGAGGCAAAACCCATCAAGAACCTTGGCGCGATCTGCTGTTAGCTTCATCGAGGCGATATTCAGATATGGAGTCGAACAGCATTATTACAAATAATGGGTCGAACTTTGACTCGGAAGAATTCAGGGATTTCGCAACTCTCAAGGCACACGAAGTCGACTACGCCCGATCGCCCATCCGCGATTGAATGGACAAGCGAGAAGCGAGCCAATGGCCTTATCCTCAAAGGGTTGAAACCCCGGTGATGCGTGATCTCAAACATGCGGCTGGAGCATGGGTTGATGAACTTCCCTCGGTGCTTTGGGGACTGCGGACCACGCCTAATCGGTCGACCGGAGAACTCCATTCTTCTTGGTCTATGGAGCTGAAGCAGTTTTGCGAGTGATCTTCTCCACAATGCTCCTCGGGTTGAACTCTACAATGAAGCGGCCCGAACAAGCGCGGCAGACGCGATCGACCTCTTAGAGGAAGAAAGGAGATGGCTCGATCCGATCGACGATCTACCAACAAGACTTGCGTCGCTTCCACGCCGAAATGTGAAGAGTCGAGCCTTCGGGAAGGAGATTTAGTTCTCGAGTGGATCAGCAGAAACAACATAAGCTTGCTCCTTCTTGGGAAGGACCCTTCATCATCACCAAGGTTCTCCATAGCAGACATACCGTATCTACAACGTCAAGCACAATATCGGCGAGCCCGGGCTTGGAGCGGAGCTGCTCCGCCCGTTTACACAAAGTTTTTCACTCGGACGAGTTGTAACAAAATACTTCTATAGTTCATGGATTGCAAAATAATAGTGTCATAATTTCCCCATAATTTTTGTCACTTTTTATTTGTCCAGTAAAAATTTTCCCCTCAGTGGGTGACTTAGCTGCGAATCCGTTTCGCCTAAGTTTGTAAAAAATCCTTGTCGAGTGATGAGCAGACTCCCACTCGGAAGGCTTAGCTGCTGAACCTGTTTAGCCTAAGTTCAAATAAAATCCTACCGAGTGGTGAGCCAGGACTCCCACTCGGGGCTTAGCTGCAGTCCAAGTACTCGCCTAACTTTAAATAAAATCCTACCGAGTGGTGAGCAGACTCCCACTCGGAGGCTTAGCTGCAGTCAAGTACTCGCCTAAATTCAAATAAAATCCTCTTGAGTGGTGAGCAGACTCCCACTCGGGGCTTAGCTGCAGTCTAAACACTCGCCTAAGTACAAGTACAACGTGCTTTCATAAGGAGGATGAGGTGCAGGTCGTGCGACTCTCTCCTCACGAGCACGCCACAAATACAACATGCGCTTCATAAGGAGGATGAGGTGCAGGTCGATTGCGACTCTCTCCTCGAGCTACGCCACAAATACAACGTCGCTCGCAAGGAGGGGCGAGGTGCAGGTCGTGCGACCCTCTCCTCGAACTCGCCATAAGTACAATGTGCGGTCGTGGGAGGGCCGAGGTGCAGGTCGATGCGTCCCTCTCCTCTCGAGCTCGCCACAAGTACAACGTGAAAATCCTACAGTGTAGAGCAAACCTCTCACTCGGGGCTTGCTGCAGCCAGTGCTCGCCTAAGGTATAAAAATCCTACGAGTGAAGAGCAAACCTCTCACTCGGGGCTTAGCTGCAGCCTAGTGCTCGCCTAAGGTATAAAAATCCTACCGAGTGAAGAGCAAACCTCTCACTCGGAGGCTTAGCTGCAACCCAGTGCTGCGCCTAAGGTATAAAAATCCTACAGTGAAGAGCAAACCTCTCACTCGGGGTCTTAGCTGCAGTCCGGTGCTCGCCTAAGGTATAAAAATCCTACACAGTGAAGAGCAAACCTCTCACTCGGGGGCTTAGCTGCAGCCAGTGCTGCGCCTAAGGTATAAAAATCCTACGAAAGAAGAAGAGCAAACTGAAGGAAATATGCCCTAGAGGCAATAATAAAGTTATTATTTATTTCCTTATTTCATGATAAATGTTTATTATTCATGCTAGAATTGTATTAACCGGAAACATAATACATGTGTGAATACATAGACAAACATAGTGTCACTAGTATGCCTCTACTTGACTAGCTCGTTTATCGAGAGATGGTTATGTTTCCTAGCCATGGACAAAAGAGTTGTCATTTGATTAACGGGATCACCTCATTAGGAGAATGATGTGATTGACTTGACCCATTCCGTTAGCCTAGCACTTGATCGTTTAGTATGTTGCTATTGCTTTCTTCATGACTTATACATGTTCACTTAACTATGAGATTATGCAACTCCGTTTACGGAGGAACACTTTGGGTACTACCAAGCGTCCTGGCGTAAGCTGGGTGATTATAAAGGAGTACTACAGGTGTCTCCGAAGGTACATGTTGAGTTGGCGTATTTCGAGATTAGGTTTTGTCACTCCGATTGTCGGAGAGGTGTCTCTGGGCCCTCTCGGTAATGCACATCACTATAAGCCTTGCAAGCAATGTGACCAATGAGTTGGTTACGAGATGATGCATTACGTAACGAGTAAAGAGACTTGCCGGTAACGAGATTGAACTAGGTATTGGATACCAACGATCGAATCTCGGGCAAGTAACATACCGATGACAAAGGAACAACGTATGTTATTATGCGGTTTGACCGATAAAGATCTTCGTAGAATATGTAGGAGACCAATATGGGCATCCAGGTCCCGCTATTGGTTATTGACGAGAATAGTTCTAAGTCATGTCTACATAGTTCTCGAACCCGTAAGTCCTTGCACGCAACGTTTGATGTGAGTTATATTATGAGTTTATGAGTTTTGAAGTACCGAAGGAGTTGAGTCCGGATGAGATCGGGGACATGACGAGGAGTCTCGAAATGGTCGAGGCGTAAATATCGATATATTGGACGACTATATTCGGAGTTCGGAAGGTTCAGTGATTGAATATTTTTGGATCTGGGAGAGTTCTGAATTCGCCGGGAGAAGTATTGGGCCTTATTGGGCCTGCTTGAAAGAGAAGAGGGGCTGCCTAGGGCAGGCCGCCCCCCCATGGCCTAGTCGAATTGGATTAGGGAGGGCCGCACCCTCCTTCCTTCCTTCTCTCTTCCCTTCCTTGTCTCCTACTCCTAATACATGGAAGGACTCCTAGTTGGACTAGGAAGGGAATCCTACTCGGTGGGAGTAGGACTCCCCTTAAGCGCGCCCTTCTAGGCGGCCGCCTCCTCCCCCTTGCTCCTTTATATCACGGGGTAGGGGCACCCCATGGACACACAAGTTGATCTACGGATGGTTTCTTAGCCGTGTGCGGTGCCCCTTCCACCATATTCCACCTCGGTCATATCGTTGCGGAGTTTAGGTGAAGCCTGCGCCCGATAGAACATCATCATCGTCACTGCGCCATCGTGCTACGGAACTCATCTCCGGGCTCGGCTGGATCGGGGCGGAGATCGTCATCGAGCTGAGCGTGTGCTGAACTCGGAGGCTCCGTGCGTTCGGTGCTTGGATCGGTCGTTTATGTTTTTTAATACGGTGTTTATTTCACTGGCGCTCGGAAGAACCGGTGTTGGCAATACTCAGAAATCTCATTGTCTTACCAGCCAAAGAATCCAATTTAAGTGTGTATATGTATAAGTTTGTGACCTGTATAACATCACATACTGTAGTGCATGTCCCGGTAGCTTCCATAGCTCTTCTCTTGCCCTCGGAATGGAGCCGGGCCCTGGCTACGAGGATCTAAGACTGGGCTGTGTGAAAATTCCCAACTGCTATACTCCCTCCGTCCCACAATATAAAAGGCAGCTCTTATATTTGTAGAAGACGGAGGATATATTGTATTGGCACGGGGTTCAGCCTAGTCAAAGGATGTCCAAAGCATGGATGGGTTGGCTCACGGTGGAAGCGCATAAACTAACTCGTGAGCACAGGAGATGCTCGAGTGGCTTTAACTCTTGTGTCACCGCCTCCTGCTCGCTGCCATCGAGGCTGAGGCTGCCATCTTGCCTTCCATCGGCTGCCGCCTGCCGTCGGTCGAACATCCCAGTTAGACCACTGCTCCCTGGTCGGCCCGCTCAGCTATGTGTCATTACCCACCTCGCGCCACCTGCCTTCGCTACCTGGTTGCCAGGCCTTGGTAATTTTTATCTTTCCATTTGCATTGTACTCTATATGTGACCTTTGTGTAT